>JAJJMC010010050.1:2995604-3107003 GCA_023531435.1 Papaver californicum
ATATTTCGGTCCTTGGTACGATCCCTGCGTCGAACCTTGGTACGATCTCTGCGTCGAAACTTGGTACGATCCCTGCGTCGGAACTTGGTACGATCCCTGCGTCGGACCTTGGTACGATCCCTGCGTCGAGACATCTTGTGCTCCGCACTTTGCTGCCACGTGTCAAGCAACTTTTTGCTACTCACATGTTTTAAAAGTGTAATCCTTTTCAAAATTTAGATTATTTCGTTCCTTTTTAAGGACCCAAGAAATTGCCGCACGAATAAGTGGCCAAATCGGACGACCCGAGCTAGATAAGACGTTAGAGCGTTAATACCAAAATAATTCTAGCATAGACCTAAGAAACACCCAACATCAACTAGCCTTGGGTGTAACAATCTGCCGGCTTGCAATGCAATAATATATGATGGCCAAACTGTTCCTCTATACCACAAAGAATTCACGCATGTCAATACTTCAATCATTCGTGTACAAAAAATCCACATAAAGCAGTTAAGTTTAGGTGAGATACAATTATTCTGTATGCGAAAGAATAAGGGTATAAATATATTGTTTAACGTTTGATATTCAATAAATATTTAATAAACTTTTTTATATCCAATATTTAAATATTAAGGGTTGGTATTTTGATCTGTCAAAGATTGTTAAATCAAACAGTTGACTTTATAAAAAAACATATTTTTTTGTCTCATTTATAGATGACCTAGTTTAAGATTACACAATTTTTAATGCACAGGAGTCATCTTAAGTATTTTTTTTCAATTTTATCTTTATGGATAATAATTTATAAAATTTAAAAATGATATATATCTCTCAAACTATACCACGGATATTCGTAAACTTTGTATCATTGAAAAATATTTTAAAATATCTACAACGAATATAAACATAACTATTAAATTATATATATTTCTTATATTAACAATAATTAATTAAAAAGGTAGTTTTAGAACTATATCCTTGATTAATAATACAGTATAAGTCATATATTAGTGGGAGACAATTTAAAATGAATAGATCACCTATTAATGGGACAAATAATAAAATTATTATTTTTAAAAATCAAAAAGTACCCTTTGATCCAACGAACCTAAAGAAAGAGATGAACCCTTTGACCCAACGGACCTAAAAATAATCCTAATTGTGTAATGTTTATCACTTTCTTGGGTTTCATTCTCCTCTTTTCTGAGCAACAATCAACATATTCACCACCAACATCTCCACCACAACCGTCGCCCATGCTTCCATCTAGATCGACATCTCTTGTCCTCCTAATCTTGAGCTTAATAGGCGAAATGGAAGTTGAAATTTTAAACGAAGCATCATCAGATTCAATTAATTTCTTCTTTTTCCTTCTCCTACTTCCGTCATTAATAAAGCAATATCCTTTATGAACCATTGCTTGATTACAACAACGAAGCATTTACAAACTTAAGGTTTTGAAGTGGGTTTTGTCTAATTCCATTGCTTAATTAGAATTTTCAAGACCACCACCCCAAATCAATCAAACCCTCAATTTAATTTCCCCTGGACTTTGAACACAACATAAACCCTGAATTTAATTTTCAAAAATTTGTATATTACACCGAATCAAAATCTAGTTCAAACCCAGGTTCTCCTGCATAATTTCTTATGCATTCATCTACACACAATAATCTATTCAACATCAATACCATTTAATTCAACCATAGCAGCAACAGAGAACCATAATTTCATAACCCCCAAATTTCTTTTTTGCCATTCTCGCTATTGTTTTTCTTCTATTCTTCACAACCACAGAAACAAACCCACCTTCTTTTCTTTCATCTCAACTCGAGCTTCAGCTTAATTCAGATCTATTTTCTCTCTACCATCTCAACAGTGAACTCAATTCAACCCATATTCATGATGAGGCTGATGTTGCTTCTTGTTCTGATGTTGGTTTTCCATTTCCAAATAATTCATAGAACTTTAGATTGATGAATTTGTGTGGATTTGTTTTGTATATGTTTGTGTTAATTAACTGGTTAATTACAGGTTTTTCGGAGGAAGAGTATATGGTGGTCATTAGTTTTATGGGATAATTTCAGAGACGAAAGGAGGAGAGACCGAGTAGTGATCAAATTTATTTTATTTTCAATTTGGTAGGGGTAAACTTGTAAAACTAATTTTCTATTTTAATAAAAATTAGAAAAATAAAAAAATAATTTGGTTAAACAGAATATGTAACAGTTAACGGGGTTAAGATATCAACCCTTAATATATTAAACGTTGGGTACTAAAATAATATGTTGGACATTTATTGGGTACCAAACGTTAAATAACCCTATAAAATATCAAAATTAATTTTGAATACAATCAACTAAGGGCGTCCACAGTGGGACGAGTATCCCAAACGACCAAAGACTAAAACTTTTAGTCTTTGGTCCGGCCCAAGAACATCGATATATGGTCGGGCGGTGCTCTAAAATAACGCCTGGTGTTGGGCGGTGTCCTAGCGTATCGCTTGTTGAGATGGGCGTGATCCTAGCATAACGCTTGCGCCAGGCGGTCTCCTAGCTGAACGCTCGATGTGGGGCGGAAACGTAAGATAACGCCTGATAGTGGACGGTCTCCTAAGACCACGCCCAAGAGACATGTGGAGCACTAGACAATCGCCTGATGGGGCGGTGTGCCAGCATCACACCTGATCAAGTAACTCTTGTGCGAATGGAGCGTGTGAGAAGAAATGGACGGGCGGTGTTCTAGCGCCTCGCCTATAATTCCAAGCGGAATGCTAACGGCCCGCCCCATCTTCTTTTCTTTCTTCTTCAGCCGCAACTTCCCCTGAACCCCCCATTTTTCTCCTGAACCCTATTTTGTTCAAAAGCAAACTCTCTTCCGCCTCCCCCTCTTGAACCATATTCTTCACAAACGATCCCCCAAAGAACCGCCTACGTTTT
This sequence comes from Papaver californicum, assembly GCA_023531435.1. Lineage (NCBI taxonomy): Eukaryota > Viridiplantae > Streptophyta > Magnoliopsida > Ranunculales > Papaveraceae > Papaver > Papaver californicum. Next base: position 2,998,526 of record JAJJMC010010050.1, read on the forward strand.
TGAGGTTCCGCTCAAGCTTTTTTCAAACATCCAAGCGCAATCAAGGTAATTTCTTTTCTTCTTTGTAAATTATATTTGTTTTGTAAATTAAATTTAGAGTATGTTTTATTATTATGTTTTGTTAGTTAAATTGGTTATATATGTTCAATGATTAAACATGTGATTATGAAATAGAGATATTCAGGTTTTAGAAATTGTAATTATGAAATTTGGGGTAATTTTTAGGGTTTATGAATGTTGTAAATTGGGTATAAAAAATTGATGATAATTTGTTGAATTAATGATAGAATTGATTAAGTTGTTGTTTAATTTGATTTGGGTTGTGGTTAATTTTTTGATGAATTGACTAGATTGTCTTGAAAATTTGTGAATTTGGAATGTTTATGTTTTAAAACCTATGGAATTATATAATTGGGGAACTTTGATGGTTTTTGGTACAATTGAGGCTTTGATATTGGATTATTTTGTGAATGATGAATTTTGTTCAAGAATGTTTGATTTTTGTATGTTAGTACATATGATTATGTAATTAGATAATTACTTTTGTAATTATGAAATTATTATGTTTTTTCTTGATTTATTGATTAATGTAGATTTTTATGTTTCTGCATTGTGGGGATTACTCTTGATTTTCAATGTTGTATGAACTGTTTGCCCAGATGTCGAGCAGTGTGACGTCCAGATTCGTTGGTCGAAAGAAGAGGGCCAAGAAGACTAAAATTGTCCGGGATTCAGATGAAGACCGTATTATTGAAGAAACGACAGATGTTCCCGGGTTGGAACACTATACAGTTGTGGAAGATACTGAGTTTCACGTCTCCACCAATATTACGTATTCAAGCGACGCCAAATTCAAGTTTTCACATCGTGGTTCCCTCAAATCGGTCCTTCAGACCTATGCAGGTATTGTTAAACATAGCCCTAGGGTTAAATATATTATTGAAAAGGGAGGATGAGACCGATTACTTACCATGGATGTAGTAGATTCATCACATGCACTTATTGACTATATTGTTGAGCGTTTTTGGGATACCACAAACACTTTTCACTTTTCGTATGGTGATCTTGGGTTCACACCCCTTGATTGGGTAATGTTAAGATGACTTAGTATTGGTATTAGTAGTCCTATTTCGTATGACTCAGGGAAGTTCCAATTTGAATATGTCCGGGCGCATATTTTTCCTGAACTTAAAGATAGTGAGGTTTGTAGAAGAGAACGTATTCCCATCCAGTGGGTTTCAGATGCAATTACGAATGCATTTTTGAGCACATATTTTGATCCTCAAATGTTGGTTGCGGCTAACGATGATATCATACTTGCTGATAGAGTGGCAAGAGCCTTCTATATGTATGGTTTGGATCAATTCTTCTTTCAAATGCAAAAACCTATATTAATGCTGGATGGTTAGCTACTTTTGAGGATCTAAATGCAGTTAACGATTATGACTGGGGTAGTGCTGCATTTTCGAAATTGTATTCCGGTCTCGCCGCATCTGGCAGGGGACAAAAGCCATTGGCCGGACCCTTCCAAATATTGGAGGTAAACTTCTTAGTCTTATTTATAATTCTTTTAAATTATTTTTTTGTTGCTCAGTTATTTATTCCATTGGTTTTCATGACATTCTAGTTTTGGGGGTACGAATATCTGGGCATTTGTCAGCCAAAGAACTCATCGCCTGAAAGTGGACAAATGTGGCCTAGATGTTGTCGGTGGACGGGAACACGGAGGAAGAGTATTGATATTGTTCGTTCAAAGAAATTTCTGAATCAGTTGTCTGTAGACGAGGTGACCTGAAAACAGTGGGAATCTGCGATTATGGTCCTGGATTCTGAAATTGGACGGAAAGTTATAGAGCTCTCAGAGAAAATGGTTATATTCTCTTGGCTAGGAACTGTGAGTTTATAATTTATTTCCATTGGAATGTTATTTATTTTCTTTGAATTTCGGTGTTGGAGGCAGCACCATCAAACATGGGGCGTTCCTAGCAACCCGCCTAGTCGTATTTCCAACTTGACCGACGAAGATGCTGAGGAGATGAGCGAAAACTGTCTTCTCCCTGCAAGTGAATTAGTACGTATCGTTAACTATGATCTGTATATGGAGTATTGGCGACATGTAACTAACCTGCAGAAATATGCCACCAAAGTCGATTGAGAGGTTGAAACGTACGGTTATGCTGGTGACTGTATTAAACACAACATCCAACGTCCTCGTAAACATGTACCCATTCCTCCTCAACAACAATTGCCATACGTAAGTATACAACAAACCACTGTAAATTTGATTTTAGTATATAGTAATGGTTGAGAATTTGATTTTAATTTTTTCATAACAGGTCGAGGCTTATGGTTTAGTTCAAGATTATGCTGATTTTACGCAAGAGTTTCGTAACTTTACGTTAAATGAAACTAAGGAGAGGATGTAATTTTTCGTGGCCAAAGATGCAGAAATACGGGGTCTACAAAATATGTGAGCATGTTGAACTCACATCTTGCCCATTTTCGTCATCAACAACCACCCATTGGGTTTGGCACGTATGCTCAAACTATGCCACCACTGATGTGGAACACCATGGGTCAGGGATCGTCATCAACAATGCAATCAAGTAACTATAATTCCAGATCATCTTTGCCTCCGTTTATGCCCCCGCGTTCTTTTTTCCGAGAATCAAGATACGGAAGAGTAGTAATTCATTAACATTGAATTAATAGTTGAACAAAAAACTTTTTCTTTTGTCACATTTGAATTGTCTTTTCAAATTCTTTTTCTTACATTATCGTTGTCTTTTACCTGCTTTCTGTTGTCATCTCCTAATATTTATAATCTTTTCTTTTGTCCTTTATATCTTTTTTGTATTGTCAATTCAAAACTCTGTATTTTTTTTCCTTTGTCGTTTTGGGAATTTGGTATTGTCTTGTCAACCGACATTTTATATCTCTGATGCGTCTGTTCAACCCACTTGCCTAAACTCTATTTTTGCATTAAAATACCAACCGTGTTTTGTAATCTCCTAATATTTATAATCTTTTCTTTTGTCTTTTATATCTGTTTTGTATTGTCAATTCAAAACTTTGTAATTTTTTTCCTTTGTCGTTTTGGTCATTTGGTATTGTCTTGTCAACCGACATTTCATATCTCTGATGCGTCTGTTCACCCCACACTCTGTTTTTGCATTAAAATACCTACCGTGTTTTGTCATATCAAAACTCAAAATCTTAACTTCATTTGCCTATAAATTGAACACTCGATTCTCAAATTATACAAACATCAAAAAGCAAATGGCATACTATCAAAATAACAATCAGTACTATGGTTCTTGTTCTTTTATTCCTCCTCCTAATTCTTCTTCTTCTTCTTCTTCTTCTTCTTCTTCTTCTTCTTCTTCTTCTTCTTCATATTCTTCTTCTTCTTCATCATCCTGTGATGATGATAACAATAGTTTGTACTCATCAAACGAAGGTTTACTTGCATTGATCCAAAATAATCAAGCAGTCACTGCGGGATTGATCGTTTCAAGTATGAACTGGCCTCATTCTCGTATCCAAATACCAAGAGAGTGTGATGACGGTGCAAAACTTCTATGGAAAGATTACTTTTGCAGAAACCCGACGTTTCCTCCTCATGTATTTCGTAGAAGATTTAGAATGCGGCGAGAATTATTCAACCGTATATTGGGAGATGTCGTAGCTGTAAATAATTATCTTGTTCAAAAAAGAGATGCTTGTGGTGTTCTTGGATTAACCCCTCAGTAAAAAATTACTGCAGCAATACGAATGTTAGCTTACGGATGTGCGGCAGATGCAATAGATGAGTATTTACGGATCGGAGAAACCACAGTTTTGGAAGCAACTTGTAGGTTTTGTAAGACGATAGTGCATCTGTACGAGAAAGAATATTTGCGCACACCAACTAAGCGTGATGTTGAACTGCTTCTTGGTGAGAACAAGGAAAGGGGATTTCCGGGGATGCTGGGTAGTGTTGATTGCATGCACTGGAAATTGGATAAATGCCCATCGGCTGAATCAGGTGTTTACACTGCGTACAAAGGTAGTGAAAGTATTATCTTGGAGGCAGTGGTGTCATATGATCTGTGGTTTTGGCATGCATTTTTTGGTATGCCTGGTTCTAACAATGATACAAATGTGATGAACCGTTCTTATATTTTCAAAAATCTTATCAACAGGAAAGCACCGGCTGTGAATTTTGTTGTCAACGAACATCATTACGATATGGGTACTATCTTGGTGATGGAAAATACCCGGAGATAGCTACTATTGTGATGTCGATTAAACATCCAGATTCGGTGAAGAAACAAAAATTTTCTGCTAGGCAAGAGGGTTGCCGAAAAGATGTAGAACGAGGCTTCGGTGTACTGCAAAATCAATTTGCAATCATCAAGCAACCAACACGAATGTGGAATCCTGACGTACTAGAATATATAATGAAAACTGTAATCATTCTACATAATATGATAGTGGAGGATGAGCGTTTACCCGGTGATTGGCCGCATGAGTATGATCAGCGCATCCACGGTGCACCGGTAAATATTTCTAGACACAACACTGCTGAATTTTCGAGAATGAGAATGGACCAACGCCGACGTGCAGTATTCGACAAAGATACTTATATTCGTTTGTGAAATTACTTGATCGAACACTTATGGTCAAATTTTGATGAGGATTAAAAATTTGTAAATCCTCTGGATGGGTTTTGTGGGTAAATCACTAGTAAACCCGCCCGAGACACAACTCGGCCGCTAGGGGCACCTAGGGGTTTAAAGACTTGCTGCACATGCTAAGTGTAGCCACGATGCCTGCGAAAGTGAGTTTAGATCTACTTATTAGCTCATGTTATTTTTTTTATCATAAATTACAAACTCATTTGCTAGCCGAAGAGTTGTCTCATTTGAAAATGGAGTAATGAGTTTGAGTAATGTAGAGAGAATTCCTGAACAATTCTGTATTTAGAGAGAATTCATGCTAAATAGTAAGTTTTTGAAAATACTAGCCGTTAAGTCTCTCTCTTTGTAGGGAAAAATGGGTTGTTGTGTCCGGATCGATAGTTATAATATGTTATCTACCGATATATTTTACTATTATGACTATGGATAATTGAGGTAGTTGTGCAATTATTTACAATGAAAGTACAATCAACGACTAGTTTTTGAAATTATCCTATAAATACATCTGTTTTCTCTACCAAATACCACGCACCCCTAGTTTCATAAACTCTACAAATTTCATTTAATCATCTCCTCTTTGTAATTCACTTCATAACTCTACCTACAAACATGGCAACATTTGATTCAGCTGAAGATTTGGCTATAACCAAAACATGGAATAACGAAACCCTACGTGAAGATGTCATAGATGGAAGGATTGAACCTGAAAATTTTTGGGGGAGGATCTATATCCAATATGCTCGAGAATATGGAAATCCAAAGCAAAGATCTCTTGAACAAATTCATGATAGATACCAACTTATCCGAATATGGATAGCTGATTATATAGCTATACAACAACGGATCTTTAACCCCACCCATTTAGGCTTGTCGATCCAAAAATTTGTAAGTATCTTTTACATAAGCTAAGTTGTTTGGTCTTCTAATAACAACATAGTAAACTTGATGAACTATGTGTTTTTTTTTCCTATGCTTGTGTAGGAGGTTCTCGCAAAAATGCACTACTATCAGGAAAAAGGAGAAGAGTTCACATTTGTTGAAAGCTACGAGTTCATTAAGTCCAAAGTGTAATCGGAAGTAACTGCTAACTTTATCTACCGATTTTGAGAATTTTTCTAACTTTTGTCAGAGTTTGTTTGTAATCGGTAGTAATTTTTGAACTTTATCTACGGATTCTGGAAAATTTTCAAATATTTTCTCAGAGTTTGGTTGTAACCGGAAGTAATTGTTTATCTTTATCTATTGAATCTGGGGAATTTTCAAATATTTTTTCAGAGTTTGGTTGTAGTCGGAAATTAATATTGAACTTTAACTATCGATTCTGGAAATTTTAATTATTTTTGTGAAAATAAATATAATCGTTAGATAAGGCAACTAATTATCCGCGATGCCTGCGAAAGTGTGTTTGGTCATCTACTTATTAGCTCATGTATTATCAATATATTTTAATAGATGGCCATATTTCATTAGTTAATTAATTTTGTAAAACAGTTGAACATAAAATCATTTCATTGAATCGAAAAGGCATACATCGCGTAATACTAAAGGAGATGAAATATAATAAATCAATAGATTACACTTAAGAAAACCTATTATCAAACTTTCAACGGGTCGTATGACGCCCGAGACGACGTTTTTCACATCTTCGGAGAATAATCAACACAAAAGGATTGTATTCTTCCATCACCCTTAGGATTTCGAAATGAGGTTGGTACCTAAAATCTGAACATTTCCATCTTCTCCATTCCTCCAGAGATCTGGCAACAACTTCATCATCAGTTTCATTCCTACTTCTTATTTCATTCACCTTAGTGGTTAAAGAAGAAAATTCTAGTACTGCCCTTGTGATTTCCATATATCGACAAAAAAGGCCTGCTCTGTTCCGGTTATTGGGGTTACCGGTTTCAATACAAATGTTAGCATGGATATGTTCTAACCATTCCATGATCATTCAACCATTCATCCGACGTTCATGACCCCTTGCTGGATAATGTAATACTATATTTCGACATAGGGATAAATCTTACTCTAGGGTAAAATTCTCTGCATTAAGCCTAAAATTTTCGTAAGCCATAATTATGAAAACGAGAGATTATAAATTTTCTATGAAATGTAAAGATGTGGATTTTAAATGGGAATGATATATATAAATTCATTTATTTATAGGTGTATCAGAATACAAATTATAGCCGTTGACAACGGTAACAAAACGTAACAAAATCAGGTAAATTATCCAGGCGGACTCATAGGAAAGCGCCTAGAACTGAGCGGACGCATAGGGTCGCGCCTATAACTGAGCGGTGACTTAGCGCAATATTTAGGTATGGGCGGTATCCTAGGGTTACGCTCAAACTGGGCGGTATTCTAGCGTTACGCCTGTTAGTGGGCGTGATCATAGAGCCTCGTTCCATCAGGCGTAGTCCTAGGTTAGCGCTTGATCAGGCGTATTCCTAGGTTACCCCTCGTGTTTTTGAGCGTTGTCCTAGAATAACGCTTGATGCCAGGAGGTTCACTACGAAGCCGCTTGATGTTACTACGATGACGCTCGACTAAACGAAGTTTAGTCCAGAAAAAAGACCAGATTTAGTCTGCTACAGTCGATTTTCTGGACTAAACCCCAAATCTACTCGTCCCGCTGCGCCTTACAATTCCGGACCAAAGACTAGTTTTGATCTTTAGTCCATGTTTTGATCGTCCCACTGTGGACGCTCTAACACTATAACAATAGTCATTTTATAAACTAAAACTTTCCAAATTTCGTTTCTTGCCCAACACGGGTGGTCCGATACCAACTAATAAGCACATTTGTTAAAATTTAAGAACCTCAACATCTTTAAAAGAACGTTTGAAATCAAAACACTAACTGCTCAATTGCCAGTATAAACAATGTTGTCTCTGCTGTAACCACATCTTTTCTTGCAATTTTAGACAACAAAGGACAATGGTCGTTGATGGGATGAGAGTTTATCTAATTATCAAATCAAAATCCAATATTGTTACTTGAGTGAAGTTTCCAACTTGAAAACTCAAATATATCATGAAATCATCCTCCCACGAATAATGATCAATTGTCAGCCTATCAAAATATTTCGTGTATACGAGTATATTAGCAAAGAAGGGATCGTTTCCACATAGAACAAGGAATTGTTATATATTGTTGAAATCTTAGGATCTTGTTAAACTAATAAATCAAATTAAACTAAAGGAAAAATATTATGTGGCAAACATAAGATTGAATACTTGTTATTTCATCTTCCATAATAAATTTATTAAAATTAATATTTAACCTCTCATATCAATATCCCTAAAATACCTCATCGCAAGTATACTTTGGTAATTTCCTTGAGTCATCACGTACTATAACAATGTACATATGAATTCTACGTAGAGAATGACCCAATGCTTTGTGAAATTAGTTTAGCTATCGAAGAGCATTGAGGTCTATGAAATAAGATAATCTAAGTAACCTAGCGCAAGAGATTCTCAATCATGTAATGGTTATACGCAGTAGAACATAAATGATAAAAGAGGTCATACATATTAAAACTCAGTCGGATCGATTAACATGTTTAGGATTTCAGATTACATCCCTAACTAATAAGAAAAAATTAGTTCATCATAGGTTTCAAAGAGAAAGATAATGCAAACTCTAGAAAATTGTAGAAAAATCTCCAATGTCCAAAGTAAACATTACCTCATTCTTATCTTAAAACTTTTCCAATTGTACTTAGGAAGTTTTCTTCTATAGGCAAAAGTTTTTGAAGTGTTCGCGTACAAGTCTGTGTGTAAAACTTGCAACATACAAAAAACTAGGGCAAGATATCGTCCAAACTTAGGCCAAAATGTAACTTCCCTTGTTTATTGCACGCACGGCCCAACAAGAACCCTTCCACACGTCCAAATTCCCCAATGGGCCCTAAAAACGTGTAGGCCAAAACTGAAGGCCAAATGATTTAATGGGGTCGACTGTTTTGCTCATAACTTATTCGCTTTTCAACAACATTGAGTTAATCTTGGCTTGTCTGAATCGTAATTTCATTCTCTACAAGATAGAGGTAACGACTCCTGAATTTGAAAAAGTTTTATAGCGATTTAGAGCATCAACTTCTTCGCTCTACTTGGTTTTTGATCATTCTCTTGTAGTACTTCACTTCTTTAAAACTTTTAGAGCCGTTTTCATTTCTATTAAGTGATATAATCAATCGTAATACATGTAAAAGAAAACCAACATAATACGATATTGCAAGAAAACTAACAAGAATCACATAGAATTGACACACTAATATGGTAGATTATCTACTTATCAAATTTTCCCACACTTGAGTTTTGCTAGTCTCAAGCAAACTACCATTCTTAATTCTAAAGCCTAACTCACTTTAGTAGAGATCACGATTACACTTAGCATGTGCAACATGCCTTCAAACCCTTAGGTAACCCTAGTGAACGAGTTATAGTATCGCGAGAGTTTTCAAAAGAATCTACTCCAACTCCAAAATACGCCAAAAATACAAGCATCCAAAAATCCATGAGGATATATAGCTTTTCCACTTAATAATACGAAGTTAGAACAACAAGAAAAAATTCACAAATATCAATGCACGCCGAGAGAGAGTGTAATGTGTTTAGTCAATGCAAGTGAGTTTTTCACATACGAATAAAAAGCAGTCTCGAAAACAACTAATAAGCATTTCTCTTCTATGGATACCATATTCCATATGTTCACCTAAGCCCAAAGGGCTAGTATTGTTGTAGGCTTCAATCCCATGTCCAAGTCTAAGAATACTCTAGAATTTATATAACTCAACATATGTACTCCCATGAGGAGCGTCGGATCATTGAGGAGGTTCTCCCTCAAGCCGATAAATATGTAATCTTATCCACAAAGCTAAACACCCCAACTTGCCCAAATGATAAGTAGTTTGTCCCAGTAAAAGAGAGGTCTAGTTGTCGGAACCACACAAAGTACCACAAGTTGACCCCAACTTGAAGATTTTACCAATGAAGTGCAATTTCTTTCTCTTATATCTTTTTTCTTATGTTTTAGCTTAGTAGTGACTTTATCTCTACTTGGTTGTAGTCGTTAGATTTTTAGCAACTATATATTTGGCGGCGACTAAAGGGAGTTTCAACTTAACCTTATGCAATCGGGAAAAAGTTTTTGTTAGTTATTTTAGCTTGATTTCATTTATTGTTCTTTAAGTCTTTATGTTTCGTTCATTACTTTACAACACTTACTTTCATTTCAACAGTTATTTTACGTAGCATATGTTTTTTTATTATAAGCTGTTTACTTCCATAAGATCACGACAAGAAAAGTTGGATTAAGAACTCTTAGAGAACTTGCTTTGATTAGGGGAGGATGATCATCATTAGATACAGATTTATGTAAGGGATTAGACAAACCTTCCATAATTTTTTGTATTACTAGATCATCGTTCTTATTACAAAATTCTAATGCATGACTTAGTTCATGTGTATCATTATCTTGAATCAAACTCTTCATAAACCATTCTTCACCAGTATCTGCCTTAACCAAAATCTTGGCATTAACATTATTGTAGTACTTATAAATCTCAACTGATTCCTTTATGACGGAGAATCTTTAGTGATGCAAGTTTATCAAGGATCGGTTTATATCTACGAACACGTGTATAAATTCTTTTATATGACTTGGTATTCGAATACAATAGGATAGTTTAAAGGAAAAAACTATTTGGTTTGTAAAACAACATCCACATTGATTTTTGGCGTGACAATTAGGTTTCTTCATTGGGTACATTCATCGCTGACTTTTAAAATTTGGATGCTACCAATATGCATAACATAATGGAAGAATTTATAATAGATGGAGGATTCAAGGTTAGATTTCTATAACTTCTTCTAGGATTCTAAGGTTTTTGCTTGTGATTGTTGGCTATTGGGCTTCATCTGGCCTGCGCGTGAATGAAAAGAATATATGTGTTTTAGGTTTTCCTTGGACGTGAAGAAAGTTGTATTTATTCGTATTTGATGAAGTTAAGTGTCCTAATGGGATAAACATTAGGAGGAGGTGTTAGTATTAAAAGAATTTAAGTTTCCTAGTTTGATAAGGATTAAGAGAGCCGATATAAAGGGAAGCTTATACACAATTTTCTCTAGAACTTAAGAAGACATGGAGCTAAGGCTAAGACTTGGAATTCATCTTCCTACTTCATCGGTTTGCTCCTGTGCCTGATCACTTCAGTTTGAGGGGGGCTAATAGTCCACAATCAGAAGTTACAATATGTAGTTACTTAAACTCACTTTCGCAGGCATCGCGGCTGCACTTAGCATGTGCAGCAAGCCTTTAATCCCCTAGGTGCCCCTAGATTCTAAGAAAACCATGAATAGCTAAATTTCTTATTGAATAGGGATATAACGTACAATCATGAACATGTTATTTAATTGCATTGATATTGTTATTCACTCTCTAATTTTTCGTTCATACTGCATATAAAAATCATGAGAACGTGTTCGTATAATATGAATATAATATGATTGGTTACTTAATTTGTATATTTAAGTCGCGAATTAAATGTTCTTAATAACTACTATACATCTATTTATGGTTCAATAAGGACCCGCAAACAGGTCAATGGCTATTGACTGGCCAAATGACAATATACGGCTTGATGGCTTAATTAATTTAAATTGAATATTAATTTTAGTAATTAATTAAATAAAAAATTTAGTATTTTATTAGTACCATTAGATAGATCTCAAAAATTTATACGAAATGGACTACTAGAATGCCTCATTCAAATACAGGACGAAGAAGACACGACGTTTAGAAAATTAGCACGCACGCACAAATTTGACCTTTTACTGTTGTCCTCGAAAGTCAAATTAGGTTGACTGTATTTTCAAATTATACATGGTTATCCCTTAGTAATTTGTATTGGATAGTGATAGTAAAATCCTATTTTGACTCTAAATTAACTAAGTTATAAAAGGGGTGTAATAATGTTAAAATATATCTTTAATTTTTTTGAAAGAGTTTGAAGTCTATTTTCTCCTGTTAGTGTATGTGAATAAAAGAAACTAATACTAATATGAAAAGAAAATTATCTTAAGCATTAACTAAAGATTAGTATCTACATATGTTTACCAAATAAGAAAGACTTTCCAAGTTATCAAAATATTATTCTTATATGTCAACGATATTGTCTTGATTCTTCATTATCTGATTGTATATTGTCTCGATCTTCAATTATCCTTCAACTATCTTCTTTAGGTAGTACAATTATTTTACTTGCTTGACAAGAGATGTAGAATTAGACCCGCCTAGTATATTGTACGTGAGAATCTTTCAATACTCCCCCTCAAGTTGGAGTGGATTGAGGAACTTCAATCACACCTAACTTACTTAGTAAAGATTGAAAAAATCATCCCCAAGAGGCTTAGTAAACATGTCTGCCAATTGATCATTTAAATGAACAAAGACAGGAGATAGTAACTTGGACTGTATTTTATCACGCACAAAATGGTAATCAAGCTCGATATGCTTGGTGTGTTCTTGAAATACAAGATTTTCGGCTATGTGTAAGGCAACCTTATTATCATAAAACATGGACATAGGTTAGGGGTGTGGAACACCCAAATCTTTTAAAAGATATTTCAACCACCGAAGTTCACAAGAAAGAGTGGCCAAAGCACGGTATTCGGCTTCCGCTGAAGAGCGAGAAATCATAGGTTGTTTCTTAGATTTCCAAGAAAGAGGGCTAAAACCAAGAATTGTATAATATCCAGTCGTAGATCGACGAGAAGTGGGACAACCACCCCAGTCAGGATCACTATAACCATTTATATGAAGACCACTAGTGGTAGAAAGAAAAAGACCCTTACCAATAGAGCCTTTGAGATAATGGGGGACACGATTGGCTGTATCCATATGCGACATGCGGGGTGACTGCATGAATTGACTAAGGTTGTTCACAACATAAGTAATATCTGGGCGCGTAACTGTAAGATATAGTAGACGTCCGATGAGAATCTTTTAATAAATAGCTGCTGTTGAACATTGATTTCTTTGGAGATAACTAATTCGAGTTTTGGTGGTGTTGTTATTTTTACAAGTTTCAATAGGACAATATAGAACTAGGGAAAACTAGAAATAAGTAAGTACAAATTGAGAGAAAAGAAAATTAATTTAAGTCTTTGAGAGCTTATTGAGAGGTAAAACAATATAAACTAGATATAGGAATTCCTTAAAGGTTAAAAAAGATCAGGAGTTAATAGAAGGATTGAATCTTATGGGGTACATAGTGATTGTGGTGTTATTATATATGGATAAGTGGTACATGATGAATTAATAAAGGATGGTAATGATGAGAGTGATGATATAAATATGCTCTTTTAATCAAGGTTAACCTTTCTAAATGATTTTATTGTGTTAGTGATGATTTGGGTAGATGTTAGAAACAAGAAATAAGTAGAATCAACCAAGTTCTTAATTTCTTGAAAATCACGATTTTATGTGTTCATTGCCCTACATCTAGAGATTTTTACAGATTTTTTATAGGAAAAATAGTCTTAAGTATATTAACAGAAATTGTAGGTCACCGAGTGAGGTTTCCATAGATATAAAGTTTGTTGAATTTGGTTATGTATAATAAGAGATATTGTTGTTTGAAAATGACTTTTCGAAACTGAAATAACAAGCTAGCAACCGTGAATGATCATATGCATGGAAAAATCTTGATGGTTCATAGTACGAATTTGATATACTTACTAGGAATAATTTCTATAGCATGGTCTCGTGATTCTAAATAGCTATAGTTTGTTCATTTTGGTTAAGAAATTAATGAGATATGATCATTCAAAAGTAGGGTTTCAAATCTAAAAACTTAAGAAATTTGACCAAGTATGGATGAAGAAGATGACTGAGTTAGATTATTTGTCTCAGCTGAATCGTACTGAGTCAGACAAGTCAGTGAGTCGTTTCAAAGACTGAGTCAACGGGTCGGGTTATGTGTCAATCCATATGGGTTGAGGGTTGGTTTGGGCCACGAGTTAGGGCCAGTTTTCTTATTTTGATGTTTTAAACCACTTACTATCTGAATTATCCTTCGGTTATTTTGACATGTTGTAGAGTTTTTCGAGAGCTCTCCAACGTCATCGAATTTATCTCATTTGGATAAGTAGATATTGGTTTACGCCAAAATTATGGAATACCAGGTTATAGAAAAATTAATAAAATTAGAATTATTATTTATTTCACTTAGCCAATAACTATGAACTTGTATGATATTATGTTGTTAATATCATGTGAGACTATAAAATAATTTCTCAGAGTGCTTGGGTGATTAACAATTAGTTTACATTAACAACATTCGATTCGAAAGATGAACGTATGGATTCTGGATCTGAATATAAGCATAGATTGTCATTAAATGAGGTATAACCTTCTTGTAATAATTAATTAAGTTCTATTTTATTTGCGAGCATGAGGTGTCTTTATTACCTGTGAGCATGTTTATGTGAAATTTGATGATTATGTTGTGTAATGTGCTTTGTCCAGTTTCCCCGCGAGGAGTGTCTGTGGTCTCCCCACAACTCCTTACTAAGTTAAGTAGCACGGAAAGTGCAATTATTAGTGGTGCGGGCAGTGCAATATTATAAATAGCACATGGAGTGTAGTATTACTATTTTTTATTTTATATTATATTACAGATCTTCAGTAGCACGAGATGTGTAATCGAATATTGAGGTATCTGGGAAAATCAGTCGTATGCATATTATGCTTGATTGTTAAATCTTTTAGACTTTGTTGGTAGCTTCCTGAATCATGGGGTGTATGGGAATTTTGTGTGGATGATGTTATTATTTGAGACTGAAGTTATTCTAGCGTCTCTGGTCGGTTGTCATCCAAGCAAAATTAGTTCAAGTTCTCACTTCACAAATATAGATTAGAGTATAGTAATAAGAACAAGTTTGTTTCTACAAAAAGGAAGGTGATTTTCAATTACTTTCAATTACTTATGTAAACATGGGGTTTTGATTGTAATTATTGATAAGTTATACTAAAACAAATAAATTGAAACAAATATCAGAGATAAAAAGAACTGGTTAGAGAGTTCATCTTCCATCTTCCAACATGTGATCAACTGAATCATACCCAACATTCATTCACTCTTAATATCAATAACCCTAAAGCATCCTAACGCTGGCTTACTCCTGCAAAAATCCTATTATGATCAAAGGCTCAAGAACCACTCTTTGATCCTTCCCAATGAATAAATTGGCGCAAGATCCACTAAAGTTTAACCCAATGAAAGCAATGGTCTTTGTGAGTTAAGGTCATTCTAAGCAATCCGGCGCAAAAGCCACACGGATTTAACCTCGGTTACGTTTTTACACATAATCGTATGGTAATATCCCTCATTAACAATTATGTTATGCTACTTGTAACAAAGATTTTTCGAAAAATACGGATCTCAACCTATCTTAGCTATATATATTAATGCATGCTCATCTAATTCACGACTTAAATAAACAAGAAATCAATCATACATGACATTATTAATGGTAGAACATAAACTATATTAAAGAGATTATGAACATATGAGAATGAATACTTCAATTAATAAACATGTTTTCAGACTTAGGACTACATACCTAACCAATAAGAAAGGTTTAGTGACTCAGGGATTTCTCAAAAATCCATGGAAAATATTCAAGAAATCAAGTAAAGAAAACCCTAGAAACCGTGATGATCAATCGCAACTCCAAGCCCTAGCTATTTCTTCTCCTTGTTGTTAAATGTATTTCATTCTAAGAGTTTAGGAAGTATTCTTATATAGTTCTCTTCAATTTAGGTGTTTGGAATCCTTTTTGGACCTTAAATTCCTTAAAAATAGAGTCAAAACGCATCAAAATATGTCCCAGAATGATGTCAGGTTCGGCTGACTTGTGCGTGAACCTTTCTAGACGAATTATAGGATTTTGAAATACCTATATAAATAACAGCAATCACACGACATCTACAATGTAGAAGCGAAAAATACGGGTCGAACCCATAAGGAGCGGGGACAATATGGTAACTAATATCTCTAATAAACTAACCAAGGGTGATATTTTTGGATTTTCGGAAAAAAGATAAAACAAGAAAAATAAACTAAACTATTAAAGTAAAAACAATGAGAGAGTTGGTAACCAGGGTTTATAGTATCCACCACTATTTCTATTTAATTACTGAAATGAAACATAATTCATGAATATTTATTTATTTTCGTTCTATCGACATCTCCTATTATATGTATTAGAGTCGCAAATATCACTGGTATACCCTAAGCATAGCACATCAAAAGACTAAATCCAAGCATGCACCATCAAATTGCATCAATGGAAAAATTATACGAAACTAAATAAAAGTTGACAAATGATACCTGACTATTCTAAGCATAACCCATCAAAGAATTTAATCCAAGCATGGGTTATCAGACAATAAGACAAATATATTAGCAAAACTCTTAATTATGTGCATAGGTTACTGTATCCTAAAGAACCGGTGAAGCAACAACTAATTTTATCATTAAATCAATAAATAATATCATAGAATTAATCAAATCAATTCATAATGATCTTTGTGCTAAAGTAATTCATTCAAAGTTAGCCTAATTGCTAAAAGTGGTTTCTACATTAAACGTTAGTTACAAAATCAAAGAGACATGACTATGGATTTCTCAAAACCTATACAAATAAATAACAAAGATAGAGAGAAAAAGATTAAAATTATGACTCAAATGGTCTTCTTCCCCTATCTCTGTTTCTGACGTCAACACCTACTCATTGTGTCCGTTCAACTTCCCCAAATCAACTCAACATAAGCTCCACCTTCACAGCCCCAAACCTTTTATCCACTTTCCAATATAACACCATCTCTCTTCTTCCCAAATCCATCAACCAGCTGTCACTCCCCCGAAACCAAAGAGAGCCCTTCTCTGTACCTTTTTCACCCTCTTTTATACTGTTCCCGAAGCCTAATAAACTTCTCTTCTCTCCCACATGTCCATACTTCTCTCTTTTCCGACGTCTACTCTCTTCTCTAAATTCAACCGGACCCCGCTTTCTTTGTTAGTCTGTCCCTTCTCCGAACTAGCCACATCCTCTTTCAAAACCCAAAAAAGTAGCCTTACTTCTTCTTTTTGTTTGCTGTCGTCAACACTACTTAATCGCGTGTCTTTCCCACTAGACCTTTTATACCTCTGGAGACCCCTCTTTCTCGTCCGATTTTACTTTCTTTTAAAACTCAAAAGAAATCCACCTAACCACTTTTCTGTCCAACCTTAACTTCCACTTTTTACTTCCTGTCTACTTCTGCCACGTCTCAACCACAGCCTACTACTCTTTCATGCAGGGATCAAACCAGAGCCTTTATTCTCCTTTTCTTTCACCGGGTAGCAACTCCATAAGTAGTATTGCAAATATGTAAGTGAATCCACTAGCAACTTAGCCCGTTTAGCCAATTTATTTTCGTAATTTCCGGTTTTACACATACCACCTATTAAAACAATTAGAAATACATTATTAATACAAATTCAAGTAATAGCAAATATAAATTAAGCGGTAAATATGTATAAATTATGCCCATATCCAATACACCCAAACCTATATTTTGTTAGTCGTCAAACAAAAATTATCTAAAAATAAAATAAATCCTAACTCACTTTCGCAGGAATCACGACTACACTTAGCAAGTGTAACAAGCCTTTATAGGTGTCCCTAGTGGACGAGTTTTGTCTCATGAGGGCTTACAAGAGGTATACCCATAAATTAAGCCTATACTCCAACTTATAGCTACCTGTGAACGATTGATCATAGACACTAAACATACTATTTAGTTGGCCTACTAAATTCTTTGGCTATAAGAATCATTACCCTGTATGAATCCAATTGATGTACACGAGTTTGTACTCAGCGTACTAAAATTCATATAAGAATGCACAACTCTACTCAGATAATCTTTGAACTTTCCAAAACTGGATACAAATTTATTAACATTCGCATTGCTCGATATCAATCAAATTCAAACACATGGATAAATTAGAATATGGAAATAGAAATAATGAATGGTGCATATGTCGACTAAGGTGAACGATGTTTCCCAGAATACTTGTATGAACGTCAGTGCCAGGATGAATCCTAATAAATTGAGATACGCTCCCACTGGTCTTAAGCCTAATAATAATATTGAATCAGCTGGTATATACAAGTGCCCCAACGACCGATTTATTGAACATAATAATTTTATGTTTATTTATTTTTGATTTTTTGATTTTTTTTTTTTGATTTTTTTCAGTCTAAATAAAATTGGTATAAAAAAAATATAATACTGGGGCTTGATCTCAATCACTCTACTTTATCCCAGCGGCGACAACAAGGAAATACTAGGGCCCCACCAAATCACTTAGAGAAACACAAAATTTATATAAATAAAAACAGAGTGATATGGTTATGATGATTTCGAAATATGATTGTTCAATGATTAGCATGTTATTTCTAATACCTTAGCTACGCATCCTTTTATGAATATAACAATTTAGATGGGCACGCCAATTCCTATAGACAAGAATTTTGTTTCCATCTACCTAGTATGGTTAGTGTCATCCTGAATTGTAACACCCACATTTTTGACCCTTACAGGATTTCTTCGTTTCATGGTATGGGACATATACGTAGGAAATCCAAATCGATGAAGCTTGTCCATAATAGTTTTTGAGTTGAATTTCAGGATAAAGTTCTTTGAAAGGTGTAATAGTGTAACACCCGTATTTTTGACAAAAGGGTAAACTAGTAATTTTATACACCATAGTAAAAAGGATCACTCAGGGGTAAAATAGTAAGTTTACGTACGAGGGTTCAAACGGTCATTCATGGGTAAAATAGTAATTTTATACACCATGGTAAAAGGATCACTCATGGGTAAAATAGTAATTTTACACGCGAGGGGCCAAACGGTCATTCATGGGTAAAATAGTAATGTTACACACCATGGGAAAAACGATCATCTTATAGTTAAAGTGAAAAGTCGTAGTCTTCAACTTTTGAGCAAGGGGCAAAATAGTCATGTTTAGCCATGGTGCGGTCAATGAATGTCCCTTACCTTCCTTTTCCAAATATGTGGAAATGTGATTAAGACATATACAGGGAGGGGACATTTGACCTAGCCATGCTAACTAGAAAGCGGACTTGGCTAACTAGAAAGCGGATTTGCCTAACCATGCTAACTAGAGAGCGGACTTGGCTAACTAGATAACGGATTTTCCTAGCCGTGCTCTAGAAAGCGGACTTGGTTAACTAGAAAGAGGATTTGGCCTGGCCATGCTAACTAGAAAGCGGATTTTCCTAGCCATGCTAACTAGAAAACGGACTTGGATAACTAGAAAGTGGATTTGGTTAGCTATGCTAACTAGAAAGCGGACTTGGCTAACTAGAAAGCGGATTTGCCCAAAGTGCACTCGATGGATGTCATCTCTCCTTCTTTTATATTCTTGTAGAAATGCGAGTAAACATATATAGGGAGGAGGTGTTGATTGGAAACGATGATGCTTAACTATGCTATCTAGAAAGCGGATTTGCCTAAGCTATGCTAACTAGAAAACAGAATTGCCTAGCTATGTTAACTAGAAAGCGGATTTGTCGTAGCTATGCTAACCAGAAAGTGGAATTTCCGAGTGATGCTAACAGAAAGACACATTTTAGTTAGCAATGCTTATCCATGCTAACGGGAAAGACACATTTGGGTTATCTATGCTTAGCCATGCTTAGCCGCGCTTAACTAAGATAACTCTATTTATCTTTGATGCTTGGCCGATTAAGTTTGAATGATGCTTTCGCATCATTCATCCGTGTTACTAACTCGAGAATACCTTTTTGCATACTAAGTGGCATTAGTATGCACAATCTAGTCTGTACTTTGCAAAAGTTCATTGGCCTATACAAACAAGGATTCGCTTGGCCTTTGGCCTTGCCACATAAGTTGGAAACTATTGGATGCGGATTGTATATGCCTACGCAAATACTTTATAAACGATTAGACATTGGCATCGATGTTGGCTTTGCCTTAATGGGCTTAAGTTGTTTGTCTCATTCGAATTGACCCTTCGGATGAACTATGGTCATGCTTGATCCCTTTAAGCAACAGAAGAGGGTACGTAGGAAGCTGCAAAGAAATACATTAAGGTGCAACATCTTGTCCCTCATATCATATAATTTGAGGTTATTGCGACACTTTGGTAACTCATATCATCTGGCTCGGCAGTTTGAGGCAAGAGATGATTGTTGCCACACTTGATGAAGTAGTTGCTTTCCATTTACTGAATGTTTATACTTCCTATAAAACCATACGATATGAAAAAAATATGCCTGGTTGATGCACTCTTGGCAAGAGCAAGATCGGTGCATGCACCCAACGCATAACCGAAGCAGAGTTAAGGAAATAAAAAGGAAAAAATAAGTATGCAATGGCCTAGGTGCTAGTCCAAGGCATGATTAAGGCCTGCACAATGATGAAAAGTAAGTGATGCGTGCCAAAGCCATCACCATTATCTTTTATAGCCTTCGACCCTTCTGCAGAACAAGGGTGAGTTGGGACGGTATGAAAACTATGTTTCGAGTATAATGCTTGCAAAGAATGCTTGGAAGAGTAAATCAACCTGCATTTGCCTAGAGAAAGTGAAGTTTTAAGGCCCGGCAACCGTCTTTTCGAGTGGCGGGTCGGTGAGTTCTTGCTTTCCTGGCGCATAACGCCTGGGGAGAGATTTTTTGGTCCGTCAAAGTTGGTATCAAAGCAAGTTCTGAGAAAACACAAGGGACTGTGTGTTTTGGACTCGTCAGTGAGTATTTTGTAATATGACTACAAAATTTTCCTTCAAAAGAACAGGAAAAGGTGGAAGAGTAGGCCAACTGTTGTGCAAAAGAAGTGTTGGTGACTGCTCTTCGAGTTACTTTGTAAATTTTTTATGTTGGACAATCAGGTCAAGTGCATGTGCTAAGAAAAATTGTAACTACTATGATAGTTATTTCGCTACGATTTTGGACGCGTTTGAGTGTACTGTGAGTTTTCTATGCCTTATTAGGCTCTTTTACCATACTGTTGGTAACCTTGAACACCGTCGCTGGGACGGTGTAGACGACAAGAATGATCATCCCCACTCGCTCGAACAATGTGCGTTGTCAGGCCTGCTAGCTCCTACTTATGAGTGGTAGCACGGAAGAACGTTAGCTTTAACGGTAGGCTTGCATCCGACTGCACTGGCATTTTGGTTTGGTCCTCACAGTACTAAGTAAAATATTGCTTGTCATATTCGATGACCCTTTCAGCCATCGTGAACTTTGGGAACTCCTAAGTGTTATGGTATGGGACGTGCACTTAGGATCTCGTGTTGAGAAATCCTTTTGCATTCCTAAATATGTGGTATGGGACGCATGTTTAGGAGTCCAAATTGATTTTCTTGGTAGTGTTGTAAGCTCTTTTGGGATCCATGAGTGTGCGGTATGGGACGTATGCTCAGAAGGTCTCAATTTGTGTTTGCGATAAATTGTGGACCTTATTAGGATTGCTGGGTATGTGGTATATGACGTATATTCATAAGGTCCTAATCCGTGTTCATAACAAGCGTTGGGACCCTTAAAAGATTTCTTCGTATCATGATATGGGACATATGCGCAAGAAATCCAAATCGATGAAGCTTGTCCACAATAGTTTTTTATTTGAACTTCGGGACGAAGTTCTTTGAAGGGTGTAATAGTGTAACACCTGCATTTTTGACCCTTACAGGATTTCTTCGTATCATGGTATGGGACATATGCGCAGGAAATTCAAATCGATGAAGCTTATCCACAATTGTTTTTGAGTTGAACTTCGGGACGAAGTTCTTTGAAAGGTGTAATAGTGTAACACCCGCATTTTTGACAAAAAAAGGTAAAATAGTAATTTTATACACCATGGGCAAAAGGATCACTCAGGGGTAAAATATTAATTTTATACATCAGGGTAAAAGGATCACTCAGGGGTAAAATAGTAATTTTATATACAAGGGGCCAAACGATCGTCCATGGGTAAAATAGTAATTTTACACACCATGGGAAAAACGATCATCTTATAGTTAAAGTGAAAAGTCGTATTCTTCAAATTTTGAGCGAGGGGCAAAATAGTCATATTTATCCATGGTGCGGTCATTGAATGTCCCTTACCTTTCTTTTCCAAATATGTGAAAATATGATTAAGACATATATAAAGATGGGACATTTGGCCTAGCCATGCTAACTAGAAAGCGGATTTCTTAGCCATGATAACTAGAAATCGGACTTGGCTAACTAGAAAGAGGATTTGCCTAACCATGCTAACTAGAAAGCGGACTTGGCTAACTAAATAACGGATTTTCCAAGCCATGCTAACTAGAAAGCGGACTTGGCTAATTAGAAAACGGATTTGGCCTGGACATGCTAACTAGAAAACTGATTTTCCTAGCCATGCTAACTAGAAAGCGGACTTGGCTAACTAGAAAGCGGATTTGCCTAAAGTGCATTCGATGGATGTCATCTCCCCTTCTATTATATTCTTGTAGAAATGCGAGTAAAACATATATAGGGAGGAAGTGTTGTTTGGAAAAGGATAATGCTTAGCTATGCTAACTAGAAAGCGTATTTTCCTAGGTATGCTAACTAGAAAGCGGATTTGCCTTAGCTATGCTAACTAGAAAGCAGAATTGCCTAGCTAAGCTAACTGGAAAGCAGATTTTCCTTAGCTATGCTAACCAGAAAGCGGAATTGCCTAGTGATGCTAACGGAAAGACACATTTGGGTTAGCAATAGTTACCCATGCTAACGGGAAAAACACATTTGGGTTAGCTATGCTTAGCCATGCTAGACATGCTTAGTTACGCTTAAATAGGATAGATTTGTTTAGCTTTGATGCTTGGACGATGAAGATTGAATAATGCGAAAACATCATTCATCCGTGTTGCTAACTCGAGAATACCTATTTGCATACTAAGTGTCATTAGTATGCACAATCTAGTATGTACCTTGCGAAAGTTCCTTGGCCTATACGAACTAGGATTTTCTTGGCCTTTGTCCTTGCCACATAAGTTGGAAACTGTTGGATGGTGATTGTATATGCCTACGCAAATACTTTCAAAACGATTATACATTGGCATCGATGCTGTATTTTCCTTAACAGGCTTAAGTTGCTTGTCTTATTCGAATTGACCCTTCGGATGAACTACGGTCATGCTTGATCCCTTCGATCTACGGAGGAGGGTACGTAGGAAGCCGCAATGCAATACATTCAGGTGCAGCATCTTGTCGCTCATATCATCTAATTTGAGGTGATTACGACACTTTGATAACTCATATCATCTGGCTCGGCAGTTCGAGGCAAGAGAGGATTGTTGTCACACTTGATGAGGTAGTTGTTTTCCATTTACTGGATGTTCATACTTCCTATAAAGCCATACGGTATGAAAAAAATATGTCTGGTTGATGCACTCTTGGCAAGAGCAAGATCGGTGCATGCACGCAACGCATAACCGAAGCAGAGTTAAGGAAATAAAAAGAAAAAAAAAAGTACGCAATGGCCTAGGTGCTAGTCCAAGGCATGATTTAGGCATGCACAATGATGAAAAGTAAGTGATGCGTGCCAAAGCCATCACCATTGGATTTTATAGCCTTCGACCCTTCTGCAGAACAAGGGTGAGTTGGGACGGTATGGAAACTACGTTTTGAGCACCATGCTTGCAAAGCATGCTTGGAAAGGTAAATCAACCTGCATTTGCCTAGCAATAGTGAAGTTTTAAGGCCCGGCAACCGTCTTTACGGGTGGCGCATCGGGGAGTTCCGGTCCGTCACATGCATAGTTCACAAGTTTCTATATTTTTGAGTTTCTTATTGGCATCAATTTTCGAAAAATCTACCCCCAAGCCTAAATCTAACATTGTCCTCAATGTTTCAAATCGTGCAACCTAGAAAGGTATGCAATATATATATATAAATAGGAGAAACAAATATAAATCAAAGAGAAGATATTGGAAGATTTCACCTGATTGACGCAAGAAAAACAGTCTTCTCTGTAACACACATCAAATGACAGTAATAACAAAGAACACTGAAAATAAAATAAAATAAAATAAAAAAGTCTAAAAAAATGTAAAATGAAGACAAAAAATAAAAATCTACCTACTGGAATATATAAAAAGGATCCCCATAAATTAACAACCTGAAAATTTGGGAATCAACCCAAAATACAGTATTTACAAATGACAACTTCATACTTATGTTATGAAAATGTTGAGAAAGTGAAACTATCAAAAAATATAGGATTACCCCCAAATCTAGTTTTTACTACTCTTGGAGGTGCGTAAAGAACAAAATATGGGGATACTACTAGGATTGAGACTATATCAATTGGTTCATGCACGGTGTCAGGAACATGCAAATCTTTTGAGTACTTAAATGCAAACTAATCCAACAAAATTTTAGAAGCACACAATTCTAACCCTAAATTAGGTAACTTTTGGAAGTCTAAGGGGTTTAGAAACAATCTCTAAGTCGGGTGAATGATCTTGTGAGATAGATTCATTTATGAAAATAGGAAAATCATCCACTCTATCATCCACAGGGTCATCTATACTTTTTGTCTGGAACAGAAAGTCATTACAAAACTGACTATCATCAGCATATAACCTCTGGCATTAAAGAATTCTCAATCTATAACCTAATCTAGATGATCTCTGTTTATAATAATTCTCATATATCGTTTGAGGTGATTGTTGACTTACCATATTCAAAAAATGAACCTCATGGTACTGGGGTTGATACTCAGCCGAATAACCACCCATATCGAAATGACGTGGATGCCGAAGTTCCATACATGAGACGATTATAAGCACAAATTTCCTTATACCGTGGCCCTATATTTAATCCCCAATCGTCATGTCAGATGACGTCTCCTGAGAACGAGTCATCATCCAGAAAAAAGGTACCTGAAATAAAATTCTAAAACACAAAACAAGTCAAATTGAACCAAAAAATCCTAAAAAAAAATTAAAATTAAAATATTAACAAAAAATTAAAATAAATAAAACAAAAACCTAAACTACGATCAGAAAATCAAAAATACTTATTAAAATATTTCACAACCACTCCCCGGCAGCGGCTTCAAAAATTGATAGGATTTTGGAATCCCTATATAAATAATCGCAATTGCACGAAGTCTACAATGTGGAAGCGGCAATACGGGTGGAACCCACATGGAGCGGGGACAATAATACAACTAATATCTCTAATAAACTAACAAAGGGTGATGTTTTTATATTTTCGGAATAAAGATAAAACAAGAAAAATAAACTAAACTAATAAAGTAAAAACAATGAGAGAGTTGGTAACCAGGGATTATAGTATCCACCACTATTTCTATTTAATTACTGAAATGAAATATAATTCATGAATATTTATTCATTGTTCATTCAATCGACATCACCTATTATAAGTATTACAGTCACAGATATCAATGGTATACCCTAAGCATAGCACATCAAAAGACTAAATCCAAGCATGCACCATCAAATTGCATCAACGAGAAAATTATACGAAACTAAATAAAAATTCACAAACGATACCGACTATTCTATGCATAACCCATTAAAGAATTTAATCCAAGCATGGGTTATCAGACAATATATAAGACAAAAATATTAGAAAAACTCCCAATTATGTGCATAGGTTACTGTACCTTACAGAACCGGTGAAGCAACAACTAATTTCATCATTGAATCAACAAATAAAATCATGGAATTAATCAAATCAATTCATAATGGTCTTCGTGCTAAAATAATTCATTCAAAGTTAGCAAAATTTCTAAAAGTGGTTTCTACATAAAACCCTAGTTACAAAATCAAAGAGACATGGCTATTGATTTCTCAAAACCCATAAAAATAAATAACAAAGATAGAGATAAAAAGATTAAAATTATGATTCGAATAGTCTTCTTCCCCTCTTTTCGTTTTTGACGTCAACACCTACTCACTGTGTCCCTTCAACTTCCCAAATCAACTCAACATAAGCTCCACCTTCACAGCCCCCAACCCTTTTATCCACTTTTCAATCTGACACCCTCTCTCTTCTTCCGAAATCCACCAACCAGCTGTCACTCCCCCGAAACCAAAGCAAGCCTTTCTCTGTACCCTTTTCCCCCTTTTTTACACTGTTCCCGAAGCCTAATAAACTTATCTTCTCTCCCACGTGTCCATACTTCTCTTTTTTCTCACGTATACTCTCTTCTATAAATTCAACCGGACTCCACCTTCTTTTTTAGTCTGTCCCTTCTCCGAACTAGCCACATCCTCTTTCAAAATCCAAAGAAGTAACTTTACTTCTTCTTTTTGTTTAATGTCGTCAACACTACTTACTCGCATGTCTTGCCCACTAGACCTTTTACACCTCTGGAGACTCCTCTCTCTCGTCCGGTTTTACTTTTTTTAAACCTCAAAAGACATCCACCTAACCACTTTTCTGTCCAACCTTAACTTTCGCTTTTTCCTTCCTTTCTACTTCTGCCACGTCTCAACCACATCCTACTAATCTTTTATGCAGGGATCAAAGAAAATTCTTTATTCTCCCTTTCTTTCACCGGGTAACAACCGGTAACAACTTCATAAGTAGCATTATAAATATGTAAGTGAATTCCACTAGCAATTTATCCTGTTTTAGCCAATTTATTCGTAACTTCCGGTTTTAAACATACCACCTATTAAAATAATTAGAAATACATTATTGAATACAAATTCAAGTAATAAAAAATATAAATTAAACGATAAATATGTATAAATTATGCCCGTATCACCGAACCTGACATGTTATTTTTGCTCAACATCAGTGTTAATTTCAGCTGATTTTGAGTGGATAATTATCAGCCGAACTTCCTCCTGGACCTTTCCATTTTTCATCAAAAACGCACTCCAAAGTTCGGCTCACTTCTCTCAACTCATTACATTCTATGGTATACTTTGTTCAAAAGTTATCTTGGGCTTCAGATACTATCATTGAATCACTCTTTTGCCGAGCATTCTCCTGGATACACCAAAAATTGAGTTTTAAGCTTCAGGTTCGGCTGATTCGGTATGGTAAGTTATCAGCCGATAGATTGAAGAAATATTAAATTTGAATGATTTCCATTTGGTCCTTTCTCTATCTCCAATTGTAGCGCTTGAGTTATTTGTTCAATTTATATCGTAATGAACTCCTTTCTTATTCTTTGGTTGAATCCACTTCAAAACTCCTAAGAAACTCAAAAACAAACAAAATAAAAGAATAATGATATGAAAACAAACAAAAAAAATTAATTAGAGTACCAAACTAATGCAAATAATGCACCTATTAGTCGCCTTCTCCATTAAGTAGGGTGAGGTTATGGTAACAAATATTTTAGTTTTTTCTTACGCCTATTTACAGATATTGTAATTGTGGTATGAAATATCTCTGGAGGTGAGGTTAGGATAATATTTTTCTCATGAGTGTCATATTTACGATGTTTTGTTGAGTGCTAGGTGTAAAAGGCGTTAATTGTTTTCTTTCATTGTTGCGTTTAAAATAATTATATTTTAGTAAAACTGCTAAACATGTGTGATTACTTGGAAGTTATATGTCTCCACTGACCATCCCATTGGAATGATGTGCTCACTCGTTTTTACTTCAGTTTCAGTGGCCGAAAGAAATAGTGCACGTGAAAATATCTGTTTTTTGTAGCTTAAAACTTTAGTGATCAGTGGTATTTATGAATCACTTTATAGTTTGTATATTTTGTGTATATATATTGTAAAATGAAATATACTATTATATTTGTATCACATTGAGAGGATTTTATCTAAATAATTTCATAGAGGGGTTTGGTTTGATTATTTTATGAAATTAAATGGTTATTTAGGTAATTATGAGTCATTAATAGATGATCTAGATTTTGATGCTTCAAGCAAAGGTTGTTACCTTAATTTCTAAGCAAGTGGTTTAGTTGGGGCGTCACGGGTTCTTAGGTAAATTTATCAGGAACATTAGTAACAAGTAACAATTTTAAATCATTAACGGTGTGAATCGTAGAGGAAGTCACAAGTAAAATTTGACCTAAGGTTGAATAAACAATGAATGTGCGATGTGTTTCCTATGAATAACTCTTCTTGTCAATCTTAATGTTTCCCTTAAATTAAATCTCTTAGCGACGACACTACGTTATTTGGTGGAAAAAAATTCATATATTAGTGATTGTGGTATGTGTTGACATGTGATGGATGACGAATTCCTTGAACAAGTTCTTCATTTGATATTTTTATTTTCTTGTACAGACTTACTTCTTTCATATAAATTTAGTTTAAAAACTCAAACAAAATTTCTAGTTACATAAGGCATTGAAAATAATTACATCCCATTTATCCATGTGGAATGAACTTGTACATTTTCAAGTCTAAGAAGGACACAAATGGTTTAGAAGAAATATTAGTGTTTGAGATGAAGAAGAAGGCCAATAAGGGGATCTTGCTGAGAAGAAGCAATGGGTATGACTCAAAAGGAAGAATGGGTTGTCGATATCTTCTTTTGAGTAAAGTAATAAAATAAAATAAAATCCATTAATGGAGAAATCTGTTTCTCTTTGTTACAAAATAAAAAGAGTAAAATTCAGTTGTTCAAAGACAACAACAGAAACACCTTGTAAAGAAAAACAATCAAGACTAATGATACTGACAGCATGTCCTATGCCTAACCTACACTAGGACTAATAAAAAACTAGTGTAAAGAAGGTGTAATAAAAACAAAACAGTTATCATGTTTAACTGTTATTATCCCCCTTAAGTTGATGTGCGCTAACAAAGGAAACACCTGCAACTTGTTTCTGAGAAGAGCGAATCTAGGACCAGAAAAACCTTTGGTAAAGATATCATCAACTTGATCAAGTGTATAAACATAAAAAATCTGCAGCTCTTTTGCCTGCACCAATTCCCTAACAAAATGATAATCAATTGCTAAATGTTTCATTATAGAATGAAACACTGAATTAGAGGAATATGAGATGACACTAATATTATCACATAGAAGAGATGGATCAGTGGGTAGAAAAATGTACAAATCTTGAAGAAGTTTAGAAACCCATAAGACTTCAGCAGAAGAATTATCCAGACTCATGAACTCTACTTCAGTTGAAGACCTGGCAACAGTGGACTGTCTCTTTCTAGACCATGAAATAGGACTAGATCCAAAAATATACAATAACCACCTGTACTTCTTCTATATTCTGGATCTCCAGCCCAGTCAGCATCACTGAACCCACAGACTGCAGTCAATCCCTTTTTGAATAAGCCCCAAAAATAAATTATTCCTTTGATATATCTAAGAATCCTTTTAGATGCAATTGAGATAATCCTCATACGGATATTGCATAAATTGGAAAACTTGATTTACATCATAGCTGATTTCAGGTCTAGTCCGGGTGAGATATTATAGAGCACCCACCAAGGATCTATAAGAGGAAGGATCAGCAAGTAATTTACCTGAAGTAGAATGCAGTTTAGAATGAGGAACCACTGGAGAAGAGAAAGGATTAGCACCAGCCATGTCAAACTTATCAAGCAGATCAAGAGCATATTTGGTTTGAGACATAAAGATGCCACTTTCATCTTTTTTTACTTCAAGACCCAGAAAGTAGTGCAAGGCACCCAAGTCCTTGATTGGAAAATGCTTTTGAAGATGAGTAATAAGATCTGCACAATAAGTCCTTGAATTGCCAGTGAGAAGAATGTCATCTATATAAACTAGGATAATAGTAATCCTAGAACCATATTTCTGAATAAAAAGAGATGAATCTGCAATTGAAGGCTTGAATCACAAGAAATGATAACATTGAGAAGATTGTCATACCAAGCTCTAGGAGCCTTCTTCAAACCATATAGGGATTTATATAACTTGCAAACATTTATAGGGTGATTAGGATCAATAAAGCATGGAGGTTGAGTCATTTATACCTCTTCAGCCAAGTCACCATGTAAAAATGTATTGCTAGCATATAACTGAGTAATAAACCAGTTATAATTAAATGAAAGTGATAGAATTAATCTAATTGTGGTTGGCTTTTCCACTGGACTAAAATTTTCTGAAAAATCCAGACCTTCCTGCTGATAAAAACCTTTTGCAACAAGTCTTGCCTTGTATTTATCAATAGAACCATCTGGATTGTGCTTTATCCTAAACCCACTTGCAACCCACCATATTATGAGAAGGATGAGGAGGAACTGTAGACCAAGTTCCTGCTGATTGCAAGACATTATACTCATTTTCCAAAGCAGGCCTCCATTCAGGACATTTTAATGCTTGAGAAACACATGTTGGTAAAGAAGAACTTTGAGTCTTAAGTAAAGAAGCAGAAAGAGTATACCTAGTAGAGTTCCTTTTTGGCTTGAAGATTCCATCTTTAGCCCTTGTAAGCATTGTATGATTATTGACCACTACTTGATTAGAGTCAGATACAACAAAAGTAGGGACAATGGCAGATTCAGATATAGTAGTAACAATGTCAGATTCAGGTGCTAAAGGAAAAACAGATTGATTGACAAAAATATAAGGTCCAACAGTAGGAGAAACTGTGACAGAAGTAGATTGTGCAGTTGTAAGCTTAGCAGAAGCAATAATGTCATAAAAAAGGACATGTAAGGAAGCAGAACTTGTTGAAAGTTTAAGTAGATAAACATCTTCTTGGAACACCACATTCCTTGAAACATAAACTTTTCCAGTATTAACATCAAGAAACATATAACCCTTTTGATTATTAGCATAGCCAATAAAAATACAAAAAATACTTCTTGTAGCTAGTTTGTCAGAAGCATAAGGTCTTAGCCATGGAAAACATAAACACCCAAAATATCTAAAAAATTTGTAATCTGATGTTCTATGAAAGAGAACCTCATAAGGTAATTTGAAACCGAAAATTCTCACAGGAAGTCTATTTATAGTGCAATTGGCAGTAGTAAATGCCTCAACCCAAAACCTGTGAGAAATACCCGATTGGATGAGAAATGTTCTGCCTATATCCACTAAGTGCCTATGCTTGGATTCTGCAACACCATTTTGTTCAGGTGTATGGGGACAAGTTTGTTCATGCATAATCCCATGAGTAGCCAGAAAAGAACATAACTTCTTATTCATAAATTCACCTCCACCATCTGTTCTTATAGTTTTAACAAAATATTGTAACTGCTTTTCTACTTGAGTTTTATATTGAAAGAAAATTTTCTTAAAATATGACTTGTCAA
Source organism: Papaver californicum (assembly GCA_023531435.1). Lineage (NCBI taxonomy): Eukaryota > Viridiplantae > Streptophyta > Magnoliopsida > Ranunculales > Papaveraceae > Papaver > Papaver californicum. The sequence goes on from JAJJMC010010050.1 coordinate 3,029,517, forward strand.
ACAATGGAAAAATCCAACATAACTTAGAGAAATCAACAATAATATTAACATAGTATTTGTATCCAGATAATGATGTTACAGGACAAGGACTACACAAGTCAGGATGTAAAATCTCTAAGGTTGAAAACTAAAATGATTAGAAACAGAAAAAAAAAAGTTTACGACTTCTTCCTAATTGACAATCATTACAGAATAAAGGTTTTCTTATTACAGAAGGAAATGATAAAGTACTACAGATGTGCTGCATAGTTTGAAAAGATGGGTGAGCCAGTCTCTTATTCCAAACTTCAAGAGAAATAGTAGTTGCGACACCAGAAAGAATTTTATTGTTTGAGTTGTGAATTAAGTGAAGAGGATACAAGCCATTAAGATGAGGTCCTTGTAAAATTATCTTCCCAGTGGATAGGTTCATCACAAAGAAACCAGAAGAATCAAATGTTATAGAACAATGATTATCTTATGTAAATTTGTGCACAGGAAGCAAGTTTTGTGAGGATTTGGGTACTAAGAGTACATTGTTGAGGTGAAAAGTATAATGATGAGACGACTTTAATAAGAAACCAAGATGACTAATTGGAATACCTTCACCATTAGATGCTTGAATTTCCTCGATGCATTCATAAGTATAGATAACTTGTAACTCAGAGGCATCATGTGTAATATGATTATTTGCACCAGTATCAGCATACCAGGGATTCGCTCCCAAGATATTAGCAGAAGCTAACATTTCAGTGAGATATTGTGGTGTATGCACATTATGATATGCAAAACTTAACCTGTTGTTACACTCAAATGGCCCATGTCCATCTTTACCACATATTTAACAGATAAAAGTAGATGCAGTTGAAGAAGTCTGACATATTGAAAAATAGGAGGTGGTTTTTGATCGTTTTAGAAAAGTGGTAAAAATAATTCGTTCGCTAAGACTTGTGAAGATTCGTTTTATGCTTAATTTTGATTTTAAATAGAAAATAAGTAAAATATTTTAACAATATTGGGAAGAACTGGAACTCATGATTCCACCAAAGTCACTTCTGAATAATTTCTTCAATGATTCTTTAACAATTATAGCTCTTTTATTAACTATGTTTCTTTGCCAAAAGTAGATTTCTAAAACATTAATTGTAAATCACAAGCATGGTGCATCAAAATCTCTTAATCCCAACATACACCATCAAACAAAATCACAACTAACTAAGAAAAATCATAAATCAATGCAAAAGTCATTAAAAAAAAATAGTTAACATTCATTCATGAAATATGGCTTCCTCCATTTTCCCAGTGGTTGGGTTTAGCTAGACATAGCTTTCTTAAAAGCCATTAAAATATTAACGAAAATCATAAAGTGTTTTTGAAAAGTAAAACTAAACCCTAGTTTTCTATTTGGTAACTTTCTCTTGATCCTTATCCAATTAGGAAACCTAATCTCATTAAACTCTTCCACCTCCTTTTGATCCTTATCCAATTAGGAGATTTAAACTCCTTAAAAACCAACAAAAATTCTAATTTTTACGTCAAAGGCGAGCCCAAAACGCTTCTCTTATTTCTCTTCTCGCGCAGGCCCACTAAGGCCCAACAGATAACAAATCCAAGTTGGTTTCACGGTTTTTCTCATAACTTCTTCATACAAACTCGGAAGATCTCATTCTTTTTGCGTTCGCTTCGCCTTTCAATTATCTACAATATAGCGGGTAGAAATCCTGGAATCGACTGATTTCCACTGGGTCTTTACCAATTCTTCCTTGTAGAGCTCAATTTCACTTCTTTCAGAGATGTAATAAAACACATAAACTACAAAAGTAATAATAATACATGGTAATTCACACAAAATATAGAAACTAAGTATAAGGAAATGATACTTAAAATATGTAAATTATGCACTTATCAAATTCCCCCACACTTGCCTTTTGCTAGTCCTCGAGCAATTTTATATCCTAAACTAACCTAAGGTAAAATACAACTCCCTTTCGTTGAGGACACGGTTACACTTAGCATGTGTAACAACTTTAAACCCATAGGTATCTTTATCGGACGAGTTATAATCTCGTGAGGGTTTACAAGAGGTATACCCACAAAACCTTTACTCCAAACCCTAGCTACCTGTGAACGATTGAGGGTAAACACTAAACAAGCTATTTAGTTGGCATACTAAATTCTCCGGCTAGGAGAATCATTAACCTATATGAGTCCAATTGTTGTACACGAGTTTGCACTCATCGTACTAAAATTCTTACGAGAATTCAAAACTCTACTTAGATAATTGTTCAACCACGATACTCAGAATCTATCAAAGTACAATCACATGAAAAGATAAAGAAGATGGATATAGACAAAATGAAGTTCACGCATGTTGACTAAGGTGAACGGTGTTTTCCATATCTGTCTGAAGGTCAGTGCCAGGATGAATCCTAATGGATTGAGATACGCTTCCACTGGTCTTACTCCTTATACTAATATCGACTCAACTGGTATATACAAGGGTCCCAGCGATCGATTTATTGAAAATAAAACAATTATTTAATATTTCAATATACTGACAACATGATTGGATCAAATGAATCCAAGCGCATGATCCTTATCAGCATCTTACATGATAGTTCTCATGGATCCTGTGTTCCACGCTTGCTTAGGCGACGAAGACAGGGAAAACACACACATATTGCTATCAAAGTGTCAATACTCGATTTTTTTATATTTTTTTATTTTGGTCCGAATAACAGTCTAATAATCTCAAACACTCTACTCTATCCTGGCGAAGATAACAATTCGATATTGGTGCCCCACCAAATCATTTAAAGAAACACAAAATTATAAAAAAATAAATAACAGAAGATGATATGGTCGAGATAGACTCCGAGATATGGTGACGATTATCATGTTATTTCTAACACCTGAACTCTGTCCTTTTATGAATAGACCATTTAGATGGGCACACCAACTCCTATAGAAAAAGAGTTAAGTTTCCATCTACCTAGAATGGTTAGTGTCATCCTGAATTGTTCACAACTTTCTAGACTTTGGAGTTTCATATTTCACTAAAACGTTTCTCCCTTACCCCCAAACTTAAATCTAACATTGTCCTCAATGTTCTAAAGATGAATGATTAAAAGCATGAACAAGGAAAAATTGTTACCAATCAAAGGAAAGGAGTTAAAAAAAGATGTTACCGTGTTGCATGAGCATGGGTTACCTCCCAAGAAGTGCTAAGTTTAAAGTCTTCAGCCAGACTAAGAAAGAATTAGTCACCTCATAGAATCATATAGCAATAGCCGGAACAATTGTGGGTCATCTGAATCAAATAATCTATCACAAATAAAAGAAAACTGCAACAGGTCTAGAAAGTGAACAAACAAAGTATAACCTTATCCTTATCTAGTGTCTTGTTTAAGACAACTATATCTAGTTGTGGTTTAGGTTCAGGCTCTATAAAATGGTCTAAATAAAATATTTTCATGGGCTGAATTTCCTCATAGGCAGGATCAGGTTGTAAAGTATGGAGTAACTCAACTAAAAACTTAGAAGCACATAATAATAACCTGAATAATTGTGGACCCTCAAAGTCAATCAGATTTTACCCACACAGTTGACTACTATAAAAATGGTGGTCATTCTTAAGAAATGTGTCAAATCTAATTTCCTAAAGTAATTAGGCTTAGTCTTAAAACTTAATAACTGACACATTTGAAATTCATATGTTCCCATATATGGAAGAAAATATTTTGGTGTGAAAACAAAGTCAATCTTGGTATTATTTCCTAGGTAAACCACATCGACCAGAGGATGGGTTTCTAACAACTGAACTTCTTTCTGGACATCAACAAGCTCAGGAAATATAGTTTGAAGATGATCTTGTAAGATGGTAGAGGTGCATATGTTAAGTCCCAAGTCAGGGACTTTAAGCAGGGATACTTGAAAATCACAAGAATCATCGGTACCCCCAAACTTAGGGTGGACATTACTTTCATATGGACTAAAAACTATTTGTTGGATTCTAGAGTTCTTAAGGTCAGAACTACACTCAGCTACCTCTATAGAAGAAAATAAGGTAGAATTATAAATTGGTAGAATTTCAAACTTATCTTTCCATATATTATAAGTGTCCATCAAAGGTGCAGAATCTAACAAAGTATTCATCTCATTAATAACACTATCATCGTCAACATTGAGCCTAAAGTGGGCTAGGTATTTATCTAATGGATCTTCTAACAAAGTGTTAGGTAATAACTCCTGAATTATTGTTCATATCATGTTCACCTCTTCAATGCACGTGTCATCTAGATCAGGTGGTTGGTTACTAATATTAAAAATATTCATCTCAATAGTCATATTACCAAAAGATAAGTTCATAATATCATTTCGACAGTTAATTATCGCATTAGATGTAGTTAAAAATGGGCGACCAAATATTACATGTATATGATTCTCTGGGTCAGGGACAGGTTGGGTATCAAGGACAACAAAATCCACTGGATAAACAAACTTATCGACCTCAATAAGAATCTCCTCTATGACACCACGGGGAATTTTCACATACCTATCATCTAACTGCAGTGTTATCTGAGTAGGTGTCAAATTACTAAGTCCAAGTTGGAGGTACACATGGTATAGAAGTAAGTTCACACTAGTTCCTAATTCAAGTAACGCTTTTCCAACACGGTAGTTACCTATTGTGCAAGAAATGGTTGAGGACCCTGGGTCTTTGTACTTAGGAGTTGTATTGTTCTGGATAATTGAACTCACATGACTAGCTAAAAAGGCTTTCTTTGGTAAACTAAGCTTTCGCTTTCGCCTACACATATCCTTAAGGAACTTGGCATAAGTAGGAATCTGCTTAATTGCATCTAATAATGGAAGTTTGATAGTGACTTTCTTAAAAACCTCTAATATATCGTTAAAGTTGGATTCCTTCTTCGTTGATGCTAATATTTGTGGGAATGGGGCTCTGGGCACAAAATCTGGCTTATAAGGAACTGCATCGGGATCTTTAGAGACTTCATCAGTCTCTTAAGCTACTGGCTAGAAGGGTGAACTACAGTATGTTCACTAACATGCATGGTTACCTTGTTGTCTACCAGTTTACCATTCCTAAGGGTTCTAATTGCATTCACTTGATTTAGTAATTTCTCACCAGAAGATACTTCATGAACTCCCTTAAGATTGGGTTGAGTATGACTAGGAAACTTACCTTTTTCTCTTTCTCTCAAAAACTCAACGATTTGACCAACCTGGTTTCTAAATTGGAAATAGCCTGACTGTTAGCTTGAACAATCTTTTGATTTTCTTGTAAACTTTGGCTGACTGGCTGCCGAAAATCTTTAGTTCCTAAGTTAATAAAGCGAAAGACTTTGCTAAACTCATGATCGTCTTATCTATCAGATTCTGAAATTGTGTCGGTCCTGAAGGATTCTTAGTATATCCAAAACCTGTGGGAACCTTAGAATTACTAGACTGACCTTGACTCTGGCCCTTGGACCAAGAAAGTTTAGGATGGTTTCTCCAACCAAGGTTATAGGTTTCTGAATAAGGGTCAAACTTCTGATGGTTATCAAATCTAGTGTTATTATAAAGAGCATGAGCTTGCTCTTCAACAGTCTTTCCTTCCCAAAATGACTTGGGCTCAATTCCACAACTAGATTGACTCGTTCTAAAGCTTCTATCCTTTTCGATATAGCTGTTATTTTTGCATCTAATTCAAAAGATCCTTCTACCCTATTGATATTTCCTCTACTTAGAAGAATTGTTTTCTGGGGCTCTCTACTATTTTCCCATTGCTGGATTTTTTCGGCGATTTCATTCAAAAATATCATCGCACCATCGACAGTTTTATTTTCAAACCCACATGTGCATAAAGATTCAACCATGGTTGTTGTCGAATAATCAAAACCCTCGTAGAGGATCTGAACTAGCCTTATTTTTTTTCTAAACCATGATGAGGACACTGTGATAATAAGTCATTGAACCTTTCCAAATACCTATATAAAGATTCTCCCTCTTGTTGAGCAAATGTGCAAATCTGCTGCCTAATAGATGATGTTTTGTGCCTAGAGAAAAACTTCTGGAGAAAGGCAGATGTAAGTTGTTCATAGGTTTCAATGGAATCAGGAATCAAACTATATAACAAAGATTTGGCTTTGTCTCTTAGTGAAAAAGGAAACAATCTAAGTTTCAATGCTTCATCATGTAGGTCCTTAATACTGATGGTACTACATATTTCCTCAAAATCCCTAACACGGAAATAAGGGTTTTCATTTTCTTTCCCTAAGAAGATTGGGAACATCTGTATGGTCCCAGGTTTTAGCTCATAGTTTGATTCAGTTTTAACCAACTTAATACATGATGGACGAGAAGTCCTAGTCGAGTTCAACAAAGCTTTTAAAGTTGTCATTGCTGGCGTTATCAAAGACTATGAGTAACTTCTTCACACAGTGTTAAGTTCTCAAAATTGAAATTTCCAAAAACAGGGCCCTCAAAAGAAAAGTCTTCGAGGTCCTCGTTTCCAGGGAAAGAACTACTAGGTTTGTCACTAATCAAACGACCTAGAGTGTCTCTTTTCCAAGATCGCTCAGTGATGATTTCGAGCGGTCTTGGCATACACAAAAAAAAAACTAAAAAAAAAATCCTAACTGGAAGGGAATTATAAACAATCACAAGCAAGACTGACTCAACCAAATCAAACCTATTGAATCTAGCAAAAAAAAAACCTGATGACTCCACTTAGATTGTTTCTAGACCAGCTTTTATTCTTTCAAAAGGAAACTAGTTACATTTTTAGCAAACCTCTTAAAACGCTCCAAATTAGATTAAGTCGAATAGAAACAAGATAAACTCTAAGGATCTTTGATAACCCTGTCTCTTTGGCAACGTTTCCTTGGGTTACAAGGAGGCTCGAATCTACTTAAAATAATCTTTCTGAACATTGAGTTAGGCTAACAGAGTAACCAATACAGTCATTTTGAATGACTTTCCAATAAGCTCGTCACCCTATCGGTCTCTTTCTAGTTAAATTTTAAGGCTTAAATTCACGTTTGGTAACGTGTTCCTAAAGCGGGTAAGAAGAAAACGGTGATGAAATCCGAGTCTTATCTTGCATGGGCAGTTCTTACCCTTTATTAGAAAAGTAAATCCGTATTAAGGTCCTCAACATATATGCACACGAAGGAATACAGAAAACCCACTGACAGGGGATTCGTGGGTGGTTAGAGTCTTACCTCCCGTTCCAGACGGGTGATGAACCTTTGAAGTCGACTCAGGCTACCGACTCATGTGTCAGTGTACGAACCTGAGGGGTAGAGACAATATGTAATTGTCGTCCTTCCCTGTTGCAGTTTATATTCAATAATACCCTTCCGTAGGGTTTAAAAAATATAATAATGTCCAAAAGTCCCAAAAAAATAAAGTACAAAGTACAAAAATAAAAGGAAAGTTACAAAAATAATAAAAGATTTCCTAATACAATTTTCTAAAAACAGAAACGAATAAAACCCTTTAAATTAAAAAATTAAAATTAACTAAAATAAATAAAACAAATTTGTCTTCTTTTTCCGTTCTTTTCTATTTATCTTTGACTCCAAGTCTTTAATCAATCAATATAATCTTTGGCCCCAATTTCTTTTTGATCCAAAACCTGTAATACAAAGAAAAATACCCAAAAATATAAAATAGAACAAATAAAATATAAAAATAAAAATCTAATTAAACTAAATGACCTAAAAAAAACTAAAAACAAATATAAAAACAAGTCCCCGACAGTGGTGCCAAAAACTTGATCGTTTTATAAAAGTGGTATAAATTGTTCGTTCGCTGAGACTTGTGAAGATTTGTTTTAGACCTAATTTTGATTTAAACTAGAAAATAAGTAAAAGATTTTAACAATATTGGGAAGAACTTGAACTCAGGATTCCACCAAAATCACTTCTGAAAAATTTCTACAATGATTCTTTAACAATTATAGCTCTTTTATTGACTATGTTTCTTTGCCAAAAGTAGATTTCTAAAACATTAACTGTAATCAAAAGCATGGCGCATCAAAAGCTCTTAAATCCCAGCATACACCATCAAACAAAATCACATATAATTAAGATAAATCATAAATCAATTAAAATCAATACAAAAGTCATTAAGAATAAAAAATAGTTAACATTCATTCATGAAATATGGCTTCCTTCATTGTCCTAGTGGTTGGATTTAGCTAGACATAGCTTTCGTAAAAGCCATTAAAATATTTTTTTAAAAATCATAAACTGTTTTTGAAAAGTAAAACTAAACCCTAGTTTTCTATCTGTGAGAAGTTATGTAGAAAATTGTATCTAGGCTCCCCTTTATATAGGCTTTGATAACTTCCTCTTGATCCTTATCCAATTAGGAAACCTAATCTCATTAAACTCTTCCACCTCCTTTTGATCCTTATCCAATTAGGAGATTTACCCTCCTCAAAAACCAACAAAAATCCTAATTTTTACGTCAAAGGTGAGCCCAAAACGCATCTCTTATTTCTCTTCTCTCGCGGGCCCAATAAGGCCCAACAGATAACAAATCCAAGTTGGTTTCACGGTTTTGCTCATAACTTCTTCATAAGAACTCGGAATGACCTCATTCTTTTTGCGTTGGCTTCGCCTTTCAATTCTCTACAATATAGCGGGTAGAAATACTGGAATAGACTGAGTTCCACTGGGTATTTAGCAATTCTTCCTTGTAGAGTTCAATTTCACTTCTTTCAGAGATGTAATAAAACACATAAACTACAAAAGTAATAATAATACACGGTAATTCACACAATAGCAAATAAGTATAAATAATGATACTTAAAATATATAAATTATGCACTTATCAATTTTACTGGAATATGAAAAGCATTAGATCCTTCACAATGAAAATAAGAACCCCTACCAGAAGTAAAAACACCTTGCTTACTACTTCCTCTTGCAAAAGTATTATTAGGACCTCCAAATATACCACCAGAGCCTCTACCAAAAGATTTAAAGGAATTCATGTGAGCAGCAAAGGCTTTAATTTTGGATTCAGTAAGTAAATGAACATTTTTATCAACGACAACAATTTCTTCACTTAGAAGATTGTTACGAAGTTCAATACACATGGCAGGAGGATATCTATGAACTCACCAATAGCAACTAATTGATCAGATAAAGATTTGATTTCATTTATAAAAGTGGAAATTGATTTATCACCTTGTTTGATTGCTAGAAGTTTAGTATGTAACTGGATTGAATGAGTAAATGATGATCTTGCAAACCTTTCCTCAATGCTTCTCCTTAGATCATGAGATGTTGGAGGCCTAGAAAAGTATGCAATGATAGAATTGGATATGGTGGAGTGAATCCACATAATAATTGAGGCATCCTCATCCATCCATTCAGTGTAGAGAGGATTTTCAACTCCGTTAGTTTGATTTCGCATTAGTGAATTGAAGAGGACATTCAGAAAATCCATCAAGAAAACCTTGGATCTTGAATTTTCAAATTACAGGAAACATTAAGTTTTTCGAAATAATGTAGTTGTCTTCTTTGAGTTTGAGATGAACAAAACTAGTAAGCTGATTTAGAAGTACCTTTGAAATCGATTGAGAAGTAGGATTTCCCATTGTTGAAGATGAAGGAAATTCTTGAATCATAAATGAGATTGAGAATCTGAAGAAAAATTTAATAAAATCTGAAATTGAAAAAGATGAGTGGAAGCAAAGAAGGATCGAGAAACCTGATATCTCAGTCTGATACCATAGTAAAGTATGAAAATGAAATAAATTCCATTAATGGAGAAATCTGTTTCTCTCTATTAGTGAATGAAAAAAGTAAAGTTCAGTTGTTCACAGACGAAAACACCTTATAAAGAAAAACAGACAAAGCTAATGTACAGCCTGTCCTATGGTTAACCTACACTAGGACTAATAACAAACTAGTGTAAAGAATGTGTAAGAAAAATAAAAACAAAACAGTTATCAGGTTTAACTGTTATTACTTTTATCTTTTATGGGATTGACTTTGTGCTAATGAAGAAATGAGTTCGAACTTGTGGTATTTGAAGAAAACAGGTGAAAGGATTGAGGCTGTTAAAGACAGGAAAGATAGAGAATATGTTGTTGTTTCCATAAAATTTAAGGTCTGTTGAGTTGAAAACAAAATAATGGGTTTTTCTCGAAGTAGAGGATGCGATACCAAGAAGCATATAGGAAAATGGTTTTTGTTGCAGACGAGAACAAGGTGGAAAAATTGAACTGTTATCCCTAGTTGCTTGTCTGTTGTGAAGTGGTGGATTTGGCCTGAAATGTGTGGGAATTTGAAGCCGCACCTGTTAATCAATGGCGAATATGGTGTTGGGTTAGTCTTGAATGTGTGACTGAATGCAGGGAATGAGTTTAGAATTGATTGAAATTACATCCAAATTCATGTTGGAATCAACAAGCAGAAACGCACAACTGTTTGTAGAAATGCTCGAAAGAATAGTTCATTGCTCAAGGCCTGTCAGCGATTACATGGTTCTTGTGATTGTTTTCCAATAGTTCAGTGAGATATTTTAGAAGTTGGGAAACATATATTAGTGGCTCGAGTTTATGTGGTCTTTGGGAAGTATTTTCGAAAGTAAAAACACGGAAAAGAAGGGTAGCAATTTGTCTTAATTTTGGAAAGAGTTTCTTGCTGAGAAGATAGAAAGTATAGAATCTGCTACCGTCAGTTTTTGTGTGATGAATGGATGAGATATGTGATGATTTAGATTTTGTATTAAATTAAGATAGTGGGGTTGTTATCGATTCTGAATTCGCAGTTTGAAAAGATATAAAAAGGAAGAAAGCTACAACAACCAGACACACATCCCAGACCCCCTCACAGACTGTCGCCTCTCTAACAGAGAAGAGCTTTAGCTCCTCTCCAACCTTTGCATCCACCATAAATACTCCAGTTCCTCACCTATATACATCCTCTCCAAACATCACATCACCATCTTACCTGCATGTATTCTCTCCAAACATCACAACAACACAACACCTGCAGCAAGCTACATCAACACAGCAACACCACCACAGTTTGCATCTCACCAGTTTCTGCGCCATCAGCAATACATCAGTTCAAGACCACATCAAGGGCACACTGGAGCTTGAGTTATTTGGTTTGAATTGAATTGAGTTTTGTTTTGGTGTTGGGTTGTTTTTTTTTTAATTATTTTATCATGAAATCCGTCGTTATGTGTAGCTAAGCATATTTTTCAGGGACGATTTCGATGTCGGAACACGAATTACAATTGATATTTAAAAGCTTGCTTTCTTGCAATCTATCTTGTTATTGTTCATTCTTTACTGCGCTAATATTGTTATATGGATTTTTTTCTTAGTCGTTTAAGTTTGAAATTAAATGGTTCATTCATAATTCTTATGCTAACTCGAGAATGCTTCGACCCGTAATTGTAATTCCGATTACAAGTAGTGATATGGGTATTGACGATGAGATTTTGTTAAGTATATATGTAGAGATAGACACTAGTAGATGGGTCGAGCTTATGAATTGTTCACTAGGAGTAACCTATCTCAAGGAAGTTAAAGCACTCGATTGATTTATATTTGGAGAGCATACTTCTAGCTAGTTCGATTGAGTAGAATTCGGTAGTCGAGCACTTCCGTGTCCGGTGAATTTTAGAGATTGCGGAATATTTGAGTATACTAAATATTCTAGGGTTATTAGTAATCGGTATTTTGCAGAAACATAGCTATGTCGATTTGACTCACGTTTCGTGGCCGAGAAGGAGTCCATGATCATTCTCATCCTCGTATTAGTATTCTTGTATTATTTTTTATAGTCTTGCATTATTCGTATTTTCAGAAACTTGAATTGACAACTTTGACTCTGTACTCTCTTAGGAATGAACATGTTTATCCTTGTACTACTAACTAGTGTAAGAAAAGTAAGGAATATATTTTTGAGGAGTTTGACACCTCGATCATCATCTGACATGAACCAAGGTATAAAAACATCTCAATTTGCTATTTGGGAACTTTAGGCGTTGGCAGAATCGAAACATAGGAGGACACAAGTTTCTAATGTAGTGAAAACAAGAAATTACTGCAACGTTTTTATTCTTTTGTTCGTGGCAGCCTGTTGTTATTATTAAGAAAATTCATAAGAACAGACACTAGAATTTTAAGGGCCACCCTCCTTTTTATAAACAAGAATTAAAAACTTAGGTCGAGTAATTCTTTCATACAACAGTTCATGACCATCTCCTTGCCAATCCTTGTCGTAAGCTGAAACATGGTTCTGGTGGGTCTTTACGAAATGGTTAATCGTGAGTTTCATAATCAAACACAACACAGAGCTTGGTACGAGTATATCTTGGTTTGGACAGAGTTTCTATACATAAAGATATAGAAGAAGATGATCAGTTGTCTTTGGATTATCTTGAAGGGAATGAATAATAAATCATAGTACATGGGGTTGTTGTTGGATTCATATTACAAGGAGATATTTTCGAAAGTTGTTCACTTGTTTTTTTCTTTATTCCTTCATTCCTTCCTATAAATAGATGAATCTATCTATTTTATAGTCCTGTCGTGAACACACTGATTTCTCGTAACTTGTGGAAGTTACAAAGAGGTGGAGAAGTGATGATCGTGAAGATTGTAGTGGAGTCGTGTCTTGTAAATCAGGAGGACTGTATGAACACTACTCCTCATCCTCTCAACTGCTAAATTAGTGAGGCAAATTGCTCAGTTCACTAAGTTATTTAAGTAGACTAATCGATGTCGATTCCAGTAAAAATAGTAATTTTAATAGTCATGTACTAGCTTGAAAGTAACATGGATAAACTTAAGAAGTGTTTGAAGTCAAGATTATGCAAGAGTTCTCCAGGACCAGGCTTGGTAGACTTGCTTGAGAACTTGATTAGGATAGGTGTGGAGATAGCAATAGATTAACGCAAAGCGAACTTACAGAGATAGCATCAAGAGTACGACGTTCTCTCAAGGATTGACTACAAAACTAGGTCGCATCCTCAAGGTACGAACACAGATTGGATGCCGCGTCCTCAAGAGCCGAAGTGTAGGTCAAGACGCGTCCTTTCGGTCGATCCTTGGAGAGCGTATATAGTGTATGTCGCTATCAAAGGATAACTGTGAAGGAAATCAGCGATGGCGCTAGGGATGATGCGGCGCTGGCTTTTAGCCAGCGTTATGGAATTTGCAGCGCCAGCTTTAATACGGAGCTGGATTTTGGCCAGCGGTGTAATATGATACGCTTCCTCGAGGATCGGCCATCAATCCATGATGCGTCCTCGAGGATTGGTTGCTAGTTTTAGGCGCGTCCTTAGGGATTGATCTTGAAACTATTTTGTAAAACCCCGATTCGGAATATAAGTAGTGGTTTGTCCTTTCCTAACACCGAGGCCTTTTCAGCACAACTGGCTCAGAATTGGCAAAAAGCTTTGCAGTTAAGTGTGCTCGGGCGGGAGTAATCCAGGGATGGGTGACCTTCCGGGAAGCTGCTGCTGGATAACCGCAGCGGTGCCCGTTGAAAAACCCCACACTGCCGGATAACCGCAGTGGCTAAGTGGGGACAATATTGGTGGAGGGTCGAGTCATTACAAAATGGTATCAGAGTCGACGACGGATCACCTGCCGAGGGTGAGAGAGTACGCTGGACGGAGTATTCCATGTTTTGGTCTCATGGGTGGCAGGGAACGTCGGATATCCGGGCTTGTATATTCCGGAGCCGAGGACGGCTCCAATTTAAAGGTGGTGGTATTGTAATACCCCGATTCGGAATATAAGTAGTGGTTTGTCCTTTCCTAACACCGAGGCCTTTTCAGCACAACTGGCTCAGAGTTGGCAAAAAGCTCTGCAGTTAAGCGTGCTCGGGCGGGAGTAATCCAGGGATGGGTGACCTCCTGGGAAGCTGCTGCTGGATAACCGCAGCGGTGCCCGTTGAAAAACCCCACACTGCCGGATAACCGCAGTGGCTAAGTGGGGACAATATTGGTGGAGGGTCGGGTCATTACAGTTTTTTAGGAATGACCATCAAATTGAGACGTGTCTTCGAGAACAGGGCATTAAGCTAGGATGTGTCTTCGAGGATTAGGCATCATCTATTCTCAGAGTAAATTGATGTTGTTTGGACATTGATGCATATTCGAGACAAGTTCAAGAAATTCAGCCGTGGAAGTTATGCGAATTGAGACTAGTTCGATATGGCATAAATATCATATATATTAGAGAGGCTATGTGATTAATATAAAACGCATGTAGCTATTTGTAGAGACTGTATTCTTAATTCTCTTGTGTAATATAAGTAGAAATAAAGTATTTTATATTTCGATACAAAATTAGGAATATGCGCGGATATTTCTATGCTTCCACTGTTGGGCAGAGGGCGATTTTACAATTCTAACCCTTTTTAAAAATTCACCATCAACGATGTCGTTGACACAACCATAAAAATATTGATGTCGTTGATTGATGAGTATTTCAAAGATCACTTGTTTTAGAAGAATTGATTTGTATCAAATTTGGATTTGACAAGAAGATATCTTGAGCTAAAAAAATCAGGTTATACTGGTCACTTGTTGTCGTTAATATTGGAACTGAATAGAGATTCATGGGTTGTCAGAGTTTATATTAGTTTTAAGAAGTTGGGTTACTACTAATTTGGATTTGCAGCAAAAATTGATTTATAAAAGGAGGGAGAGAAGCTACATCATGGAACCTCTATCTCTTCATATGAAGTATTCCACACAAGTTTATAGAGAGGAGCTTTTTCTCCTTTCCAAAATCAGTCGCAATCCTCACCATATTGTTGAGCATATTCACCACCACAATTGCATATACACCAGTCCACCATATTCACGACTCTTCCAACATTCGTACCAACAGTTCATCATCACCAGTTCGTTCACAAGCATCCCATACAGTCTACAAAACAACATACACCATCACCGCTCCACCAACATCCTTCATGAGCTGGACATTGTTGTGTCATTGGTTTGCATTAAATCTTAGTTTTGCATTCCTGTTTTTAGATTTGTTTCTTTGTAATTATCATGAATTCCATTAGATAATTAGTTTTGATTAGGGATATTTCAAAGCTATGTGACTTGGTTTTTTAATAATTTTTACAAGTTAATTTTCTTTTTTAATATTATTTTCTTTTTTGTCTTTTACCGTATCTATGACCCTGAATTATTTTCAAGGTGTTTAAGTGGCCAATTAAATTACTTGTTTGAAATACTAAAGCTATATTTTAGAACCCTAATCTGTAATTGTTAAGGTGAGGCAATCATAAGTAGCAAAACATCAACAATGCAATGGGATTTTGTGGATTTTGATGTATAGATGACAACCCTTATTTAAAATGTCGAACTTACGATCATGTGGTTAGGATCAACCCGACTCACTGAACATACCGATTAATCAACTTACATTAGAGAGCTTATTCAAAGTGGCTTAATTGGCTAGAAACGCGTAAAGAACTTATTCTACAAAGTAACCTTGGAGTCTAATATATTAGTTGAGGTCATAACTTGTCTAGGGTTGTTGGTAAACGTATTTTGAAGAATATTGTGCTTGTATGATTAATTAGATTCATGTCACCAGTGAAGAAAGGATCCTTCATCATTCTCATCTGTATCGTTTGGCATTTTATTTGTTTTATTAGATTTGCATTATTCTTTGTTTTCATAAATTTGATTGAAAAATTTAGCTCAACTATCCCTTAGGAACGAACCTGCTTATCCTTGTATTACTTATTAGTGTAAAAATAAGCAAGAATATATTACCTCGTACATATTGGCGTGCTGTCGGGGAGCAGTTGGGTTCAAGTTGTTATTTAATTTTTTGATTTTGCATTTAGTTTTCATTCTTGTTTCTTTACTAATCTATCTTTTTAGAATCTTATATTTAAGTACAACATTCATTCTTTTTTTGTGCTTACGATTGGTTAGTGGTTTTCATCGTCTGTTTAGAACATGAGGTAAGTTCTACAAACGAGTTATGTGCATATTTTTTTTTTAGTTATCAAAATATATCCTTTTGGAAATAATATATATAGTTCACAAGACAATCTTACTATAATAATGTAATACCCTTTTTTCACCGGTTGCACTGAAAATGACTAAGTAATCCTTTCGTGTTATTTTTCCTTTTAGCCTTTGGCTACTCCAATATGGCATAAATCCAAAACAAATAAAGGGTAAATAGATACCAATTTTTTTTTCTTCCCATCTTTTTTCTTTTGATTATTTGTCCCAAACCGGGTACAGATACAATCGATCTCAATTGAAATCTTAGTTTCAATTTTTAGTTCAATTTTATTTCTTTTTACTTTTTTTTAACCTAAATTCATATCAAATTTTTTGTTCTCACGTTAATTAACTAAATCTATTAGCCCTAATCTGAATTCGGTTCCAGAATTGAATGTTTGAGTCTGAAATATGATTGTTTTTGGTTATAAAGAAAATCACAAATGAGTGGTCTGAAACTTGATTATTTTTGATAACGTTTCGTCTGCCCTATTAGTTCATTTTTATTGTTTATTGAAAGCTTTTATTATTTTGGTTTTTTACACCAAAATTGATTAATCATAAGAATAAGTTTTGCCTTTGATTCTTTCGTTTTTTTAAGGCTTTATATTTTTGCAGCAACCTCAACCATTTTTGATGAAATAAATTTTTACAGTTTATGAAAATGTATTACAGACTCCCAAATTTAAATTATGGGATACTACAGATAATAATATAATTCTTTTAATTAGAAATATGTATTGAATGAAGCTCAATACTTTGACTTTGTAAACTCTATCTGTTTGTGGAAATGCCTAAGTTACAATCTGTTTGCCTAAGTTACAATCTTACTATCTATTTGTGAACTGTATCTATTGCCACATCAATTGAAGCCATATATTTCATAGAATAATATTTTCTGTCTAGTGGAAGAAAAGAACGCATGGATAAAATATGAAGAAGATCATCAACGTTGTTTCAAGTGAGAGATGACAAGCCATGGTGACAAACACAAAACAACATCAATGACAAAATTGTGCTAGACAACGAGTTTCCTTTATTAGGTTAGTGGTAACTTAATTCAATTAGTAATTTTAGTTCTTTGTTGAGCATAACTTGCTTAAATGATTGCTTTCAGTTTCAGTTTTGTTATTTACAATTTTTTTAGATGCAAAAACAAAATGGGAATCATTTGATATGTATGTTTGAGCTACAACATATGGCAATTTGGTGCAATGTTATTAGGATTATCAGCTAGTTGTGGGTTTATGATCAATATGGTTAGGTTGTGGTTTAACTAGTATGACAAATAAGATTGAAGTTGTGGTTCAATACATAAAAAGTTAGGTTGATGACTCAGAACAACTTATGTGGTATCTTGGATTACTTACGTTACTGAAACTTAAGTTATTTTAGATGGCAATTAGAAGCATAAAAATCATTTTATAATGCACACGTTGTTAGAGATGAAACAATCATGTTATAATGATTCCAATATGTACAGATTAGGAAATCTATGATAAGGAACTATAAATTGGTTAAAGACTAGAAAACATATGCAAGAATCACAGAGCTAAACTAAGCAATAATTTGGATAACAACAGAAAATAAAAATCTAATGTTAATCTCAAACATATTTTTATACTAATCACATTTAGTTTATCTTTATGATGGTTTATCGTGACATAAATATTGTTTTCAAGTAATATTATATGATAAAAGATTGAAGGTATTCAAGACTATACCATATATCTAAGCAAAACTATTGGAGCTAAACCAGAAGTTCTTGACGTCTCTTAACAGCGGAAGTCAAATCCAACAGAGATTTATGACCGAAAGTCTCCTAACTTGATCCAAAATCCCGCTAGTTCCCATTGGAATCAAGAGTTCATAGCAAAATTTTCCAGCCGCTATAAAGTTGGAATTACATATAATTGATGTCAAAGACGAGTTGAGGGCTAAGACATTAATTAGAATTGCAGCATGTTCAGATTCTGTTGAAGCTACCTGACTATGATAATATGGGATTTCCATCTGCGATATTAAGAGGTTTATGTGTATAGTGGTTTACCCAGCTATGATATAACTTCTGAACTCGATATTTATCGTCTTAGCTCAATAGGTAAAGCGTATGGCTTCTTTCTATAAGGTCGTGGGTTTGATTCCCATGGACGGAATACAAGTTATATATTTTTGTGTATATTCATGAAAAAAAGGAAGTGTCTAATAATATAAAAAAAACATGTCTACTCAAGCCATACAACACGTCTTTACAGGTTTTGGAATGGAATGGCACATCGTGTTTGTGTCTTTCCTAGTACATATTATGATAATCTGTTTAATTTTCAATCTCATTCATATAACTTCCAACCATATGTGGGATATAATCGAAACCAATCTTTTGGCTATAATCACCCTGCAAGACCTTATGAAAATTCTCATACATACCAACAACCTTATGGTAGGTATGTACATGAACAATCACAAGGATGGTTGGATAGTTGTACTTTTAATCAATTTTTTTCTAGACAAATACAAATAATTGATCAGATTTTACTTCAATTGAATATAAATCCATCTACATTACAACCACTTAGTGGACAATTAAACATGGATTATGTTGCATTAACCATACCTTGTTACAATGAGTCTAGACTAGCTGCTGATTGTTTTTATGATCATTCACCCAGTCAACGGGATACGACCTGGACTGGAAAGTATGTAATAAGTAAAGCGGTATGTATCCAAGTTGTATGTTCCTATGATGCAAGAAATACTACAAAAAAAATCTGAATTTCAGCTGAGTTACAATGAATCACTCCAAGAACTTCAACGAAATATAGAAAACATCAGAAAAGACATGAATCAAATTTATGAAGAGCGGAATAAGGAAGAAGTTTTGTCTTAAACCCACTCTAACATTCCCATAGATAATAATATAGAGTAATGAAGATTCTGAAGAAGACCAACCTTTGAATATTGATAACAAAGGTGTTACTAGATTAACTCCTGGTGAGATTAAGTTTATAAACACTACAATTATCGATGGTAAGACTTATGTGATTTACAAAAGCTACGATGATTATGACTTCTTTGTGCATTATATCTCTAATTTAGAGATGGTAGGCGCTTCAAATGGAAGCTAACTTGTGATGAAGACCATAAGGATTACTATAAATTACTTGCAGAAGATTTTGATTTTAATGATGAAGACTTGCAGTTTAAAGAAAAATCTGATGAAGAATGGGTTGTCAAGAGTTTTAATGAGAATGCTGATACTTGTGATTTAGGAGAACCAATGGAATTTTTCAGAAGTACCGAGGATCCCGTAAAACGTGAGATTATACAAGCTTTGACTAACCTTTTACATGATACTCTGTATAATGATGATCTTCCCGAGCTAGAAAATTCATAAGAAAAAACGCTACAATTTAAGGTACATCCCCCTCTTTATAAAACAAGAACTAAAAACCTAGGTCGAATAATTCATTCATACAACAAATCACGACCATCTCCTTTCCCAGCCTTGTCGTCAACTTCACATGGTTCCTGTGGCTTTTTACGAAATGGTTAATCGTGAGTTTCACAATTAAACAAAATATGAATCTTGGTACGAGTGTATCTTGGTTTGGACAAAGTGTTTGTCGAAAAGATAAAAACAAGATGACCAATTGTCCTTGGATTATCTTGGACGAGATGAAGAAGAAATCAGAGTACATGTGGCTTTTGTTGGATTCATATTACAAGGAGAAAGTTTCGAAAGTTGCTTAATTATTCGGATTTAATTTCACAGCCGAGAAAACAACATAAAGAAATTCAAGATGTTATCGTCGATAAAACCAGAAAAGTGTTGATGTAGTTGATTGATGAATATTTCCAAGCTTAGTTTTTCTACAAGATTGGATTTGTATCGAAATTGGTTTTGGCGACAAGATATCTTGAGCTAGAAAAATCAGGTAAGACTGGTCACTTGTTGTCGTTAATATTGGAACTGAATAGAGATTAATGGTAAAGATTTTTGGGTATTCAGAGTTTGTATTAGTTTTAGGAAGTTGGGTTACTGCCAAAGTTGGATTTGCAACAAATAATTGATTTATAAAAGGAGAGAGGAAAGCTACAGCAGGGGACCGTCATCCCTACATCGGAAGTATTCGACACAATTTCACAGAGAGAAGCTTTTGCTTCTTTCCAATATCACTCACAACCTTACCTTGTTGCTAAGCATATTCACCACCACAATTTGCATATCCACCACATCTAGATCAGTATTATTCCCAAAACTCCTTTTATTACTGGACATGGAAATTCTCGACTACCATATTTTATTCGTCCGAACCACCAAGTAGTATCTCACTCAAGGTGTAACTCAGTCGAATGTTCTAGGATTTGTGAATTTAGGTTCATCCCAGTAGTTAAACTCTTACATCAAGGTCCATTTGCTAGTGTTGTCTTCACTCGTGATTGCTCCACGAAATCCCTCTGCAAGGTCTCACGATTTCTACTTGTGTAGAGGATTAAGAGAGTATTACACTTATCCCCAAACTAATACTAGCATTAAGTTGATCAATGGATTAATCCAATTGTACATTTGAACATTCTAGAAATCAATCATGAACCTTAGATGTAGTGAAAAAAAACGAAAATGATTAAAACTATAAACTAATAAAGTTTCACGCTTTGAACATTGAATTCATCAATAATCATAAAAACTAGCTACTCAAAACACAAGAAATAAGAAGAAGTATCCTACTTTCCTATTAAAGGGGTAAACCCTAGGTTTAAGATGTAGAGAAAATTATGTTTCAAAGTTGTATCTAGGCTCCCCTTTATATAGGCTTTTGTAACCTCCTCTTGATGTTTATCCAACTAGAAAACCTAATAACCATGCATCAAGTATTTTCACCTCATTTTTATCCATATCCAAGTTGAAAACTTAACCTCCTCAAATACTAACACCTCCTACTAACCCGTATCCAATTATGACACTCAAACTCCTCAAAATCCAATAAAACCCCTTATTTTCACGTCCAAGCCAACCCCAAAACGCATCCCTTCTTTCTCTTCCCAAGCAGGCCCAAAATATGCCCAACAGAAACCAAATCCAAGTTGGTTTCACTATTTTTCTCATAACTTTTTCCTACGAACTCAGAATAACCTCATTCTTTTTGCGTTGGATTTGACTTTCAGTACTCTATAAGATGGTGAGAAAAAATCCTGGATTTGAATGTTCAATTAGTTACTTGGTATTTACTCTTATATTTTTTTGACGTTCTTTGTTCCTTTTCATCCTATTTCTTCCACTTCTTGTGGCTCTAGACACTTGGATACTTGGAGTACTTCACCTCTTAGATATTTTTTAGCCATTTTCATTTTATTGGTATGATAAAACTAATAGAAACAAATAAAAGAATGTGTAATTTATGTATTTATCAAATTCCCACATACTTAGATTTTGCTAGTCCTCGTGAAAACTACTACCTAAACTAACCTAACTCACTTCAGGAGGAATCATGGTTACACTTAGCATGTGAAACAAGCCTTTAAACCCCTAGGTGTCCCTAGCAGACGAGTTATAGTTTCGTGAGGTATACCCATAAAACCTACTCCAACTTCTTAGTATTCCAAAGTCGCAAGCCTCCAAAGAGATATGAGGACATAAAGTTTTTTCACACTAATAATAAGAAGTTAAAAATTTCAAATAATATTATTTTCATGCTTAATTGTTGAGAAAGAAGGCGTAACGTGTTAAACAAATACCATATGAAGGAATTAGCCTCGAGAACAATCAATAAGCATTTTGCATTGAATTATGTCTCACCGGCCAGAAACTCATAAGATGATTGAAATGGGTCTCACATGTGTGTGTAAGCAGGAATAAAGAGAGAACACTTATACACGTGGAATGGTGACGCTAAAACTTTTTTTTTTTTTTTGAATTTTTTTTTTGAATTTCTAATGATCTCTAATGAAGGAATTCAAATCATATACAAGGATGAGAATGCTCACTCACCTTCTCATCCGATCTACATTCAACACCGCTCTCCAGCGTCCAATAGAAACGCCGTCGTCTTCAGTTTCAACTCTTGATGATAAATTCTCGAACTTCGTGGAACTTTGACAACTTGTACTCCCTTTATCTTCAATTACTTGTTGTTTTTTGAAACATTTTTATGGATTTCTTCTTCTCTACGACCTTGATTATTTATTTATTTATTTTAAAACATTTTTTTCATTGTCATAGGAAAAAGATTGTAACACTTGATTCTTTACAACTTTGCTACTGTCTTGGTCGCATAAACTTCAAAAACTTACATCTTTATTTCTTTATCTTTTTACCCGAATATTTAATTTCCACTATTCTTTTGTTTTTGTATACCTTAAACGTCTTCATCCTCTTCATAAATTAGTTTGCTCCGCTTGTTAATGATGATGATATGTTTTTATGATACAACTTCGAGAGAGTGGTACGTCATGCAATTCAAACTACAAGATGAGGTTAGTTCATAATTCTGATGTCACCCCCTTGATTGATAGAATTAGCATTCAAGAGATCACAGAGTGCTGAAGGGGTGTGAGGTTGAGTAGCTCATTATTCTACCCGGAGTTTACGCAGATGAAACACTCTAAACGAAAAACATATTTTAAAGGTTTGGTGCCTCACTCTTATTTTTTTATGGGTAGTCTTCACTGATGAATGATTAACTCGATAATACTGCATTCTTTCTGCACCTAATTTTCCACCAGCAATGTTAAGTTCATTATAGTGTCTCTCTCAATGACTAAGAAACCCGAATATCGCCTAGGATTTCTAAATTCGGTTGTTTGGTAAGAACTTTGAATGTAAGCTTAACAAAACGTATACCACGTGACTCTAAAATCTCAAAAAATTGGAGTTTCAAGCAAATATATACAAAATTCGATAAAAAAATTTCATATGAAAGTAAAAACTAACTAAAAACTTTATATGCCTATTTTAGGTTAAAAACAAATGTACTGTAAAAGAGTATTTTTTGTAGGTTCGAGAGATCAAAATCGAACAATACGAGCCTAAACCAAGAAATGGGCGTTCACGTCCTGCTTCGTTCACAAAGGTGGAGATGATGGATTTATCTTAGGGGAATGAAGCAAAGAAGGATGAGAAATCACTGTGTGATGAGAAAGTGATGGTGTGTAGTTGAAGACTTAATGTAGGATTGTAGAGTGGATTATCTCTTTGATAAATCTCTTGTTATGCTCTTAACATCTATTCATTTTTTGAAGACATCTATTTTATAGTCTTGTCATGAACAAACTGATATCTCGTAATTGGTGGAAGTTACGAAGAGATGAAGAATTGATGATCGATGATATTGTAGTGGACTCATGTCCTGTAAGTAAGGAGGATTGTGTGACCACTAATCCTCATCCTCTCAATTGTTCCTAACCATCTCACTACTTGCTACCTTCTTGTCGTGGATGTGTTGACACATCGCATGTTGCCATAGACCGCCAGACCAATACCCCAATGAGAATCCCCCACGTGATTTATCGGATATCTCGTAAAAAAATAGTGGAGTCATGAACTACTACTATTTTGGTTAAGTGAGGTCAACAACCTTCTAAATAAGTGAGGCAAGTTGCTCAGTTCACTAAACGGTAAGATAAACTGATAAGTGTCAAGTCTAGTAGAAAAAGTAAGTTTAGTAGTCATGCACTAGCTTAGAAATAACATGCATAAATTTGGAAGTGTTTGAAGTCATAAATTTTTAGAAGTTCTTAAGGACCGGGCATAAAGTGAATAACATGTCCACGGGAACTAGGATAGGTTAGCGCTGGCACTGGGCCAGTGCTACGAGTTGTGGAACGTCCCTGAGAGACGGGAGAAGCTGGCGGTAGCTCTAGGATAGCGTCGTAGGATTTCTGACGCTGGCTTTAGGCCAGCGCCATGACGCGTCCCTGAGGCACGATCCCCATGGAAGAGAAAGGGTTAGCGCTAGCTCCAAGCTAGCACCATGAAGGATCTGGTGCTGGAACTAGGCCAGCGCCAAGGACGTGACACGTCTTTGAGGAGCGGCCAAGTGATAAGGCTCTCCCAAGGAATGATCCTTGAGCTATGAGACTTCCTCAGGGTCTCGTACTCAAAACATGGCGTTCCCTCAGGGATCGATCTTCCCGAGATGCGTCTTCGAGGAACAGAGCTAGGGAGGGACGCTCGAGGATCGATCATCTGGCTGTGACGCTCCCTTGAGGATCGTAACAAGGTGCATCCTCAAGGAAATGAGCTAGATTAGCGACGCTTCCATGAGAGACTGTGCTATGTCTAGACTTGGTAGATGACTATTTGGATGTTATCTCCATTGCGTATATCATCAAATTACTGTTATTTGAACATTGAAGCATATTCGAAACAAGTTCAAGGAATTTAACCATGGAATTTATGTGAATTGAGACTAGTTCGAATGGCATAATTATATATATATATATATATATAAAGAGAGAGAGAGAGAGAGAGATGCTATGTGTTCAATATAAAACGCCTGTAGCTATTTGTAGAGATTGTATTCCTAGTTCTCTTTCGGAATATATGTAGAAATATAATATTTCATATTTTGAGGAGCAATGCTCGATCAACGACGCTTCCTTGAGGAGCGATGCTAGGGCAACGAAGGTTCATCATATTTTAGTATAAAGTCAGAAATATGTGCAGATATTTCTACGCTTCTGCTGCTGGGCATAGAGCACTTTTACAATTCTATCCCTTGTCAAAAATCCACTATTTACAATGTTAAAATACTCTCCCACACTTAAACTTCACATTTTCCTCTGATGGGTCTTCAACCAACTAAAATATTTCCTATATATACTTTCCACAATAACGAGAAGAGTAGCAAGTAGGAATTCGTTACCATAGAGAATAGAGAATTATTGTTTTCTTTTGACTTCTTAGGTTACCAGGGTGTGTTTTAGGGTGAAAACAAATATACGGTAAAAGCGTACTTTTAGATAGGTTCGAGAGATCAAGCTCGAAAAGGACGAGCCTAAATCAAGAAATGGTCGTTCACGTCCTGCTTCGATCACAAAGGTGGAGAATATTTGGGTAGGTCTTAAGGAAGGGAAACAAAGAAGGTTGAGAAAATCTCAGTGTGATAAGTAATTGTATGTGTAGAGAAGAATGAATTATCTCTAGGATGAATCGCTAATTTTGTATTCTTGTCCCTTAATCCTCTCTTGTTCTTGTTTCGAATAGATGAAGCCATCTATTTATATTTGGAGGAAACACACTGATTTCTCGTAAGTGATGGAAGCTATAAAAGAAATGTAGAAGTAATGATTGTGGATATTGTAGTGGAGTCATGTCCGAAATATAGAAAGGACTTGTATGATAACTAATCCTTGTACTCTCAACATCCCTGTAACCGTACCACTCCGCACGATTATCGTAGACTGCCAGACCAATACCCCAATGAGAATCCCCCCATGTGTTATATTTGATATCTCATGGAAATAGTGGAGTCGTGGACTACCACTTTTGTTTTAGGTCAAGTCGAGTCAATGACTTGCTAAGTATGTAAGTCAAGTTGCGCAACTCACTAGCTTGGTAATCAGACTGATTAGTGTTGAGTCTGGTAAATTTGGTGTCTATGAACCATCTTAGGAATAACATGGTGTATTTTAATGGCCAGATCTTAGCTTAGAAGTGACTTAGCATAAATCTGAAAGATGTTCGAAGCAAAGATTGCATAAAGATTCTTAAGGACCAGTCGTGATGCATTTAAGAATGAGGTTTGATAGATGGCCTCATAGAGCTAGCGCTAGCATTAGGCTAGCATTTGAAAGTGTGGCGCGTCCCTTGGGAGCGCAGCCTGGATAAATGATGCGTCGGAAAACCGACTTTATTTTACCGCAAGCGCACAATGTCGAAAGATGTAGACAAGAGCAAATACGGTTCGTTCCCACGAGGAGTTTGTATTAAAATATTTTTTTAGGTTTTATTTATAAAGAATTAAATTAATGAGTGAATTAAAACTATTTAGTAAAGTTTGAAAACAGTAATAGGAAAACGTTAAGGTTCCGGGAATCCGTTGTAGATTAGGGTTTAATTGCGTTCGTCACAAAGGGTCTCGAGTTTACTCATGTAAAGTAGCAAATCTAGCTACTAATACACGGAAGATTTTTCGTTTAAGAATTGAAGAAAGAATTTTCAAAAAGAATTGTTTGTTCTCAACCTAAGGTAGAATTTCGAAGTACTAAGTATACGTGGCATAAAGAGTCAAAGAGTATTCATAAAAACGATTTCATACAAGGTTTCAACGAGTCCTTCTAATAATCAAACAATGAACTATACGTGGCATAGAACATGAAAAATCATCGAGGAGGTAAAACATTAAGAGAGATACAAAACATTGATATTAAGTTCATATAGTTGAAAACCCTAGTTTCGA
The DNA here is from genome assembly GCA_023531435.1 of Papaver californicum. Classification (NCBI taxonomy): domain Eukaryota; kingdom Viridiplantae; phylum Streptophyta; class Magnoliopsida; order Ranunculales; family Papaveraceae; genus Papaver; species Papaver californicum. The sequence goes on from JAJJMC010010050.1 coordinate 3,055,928, forward strand.
AACACAAAGAAAACCATCTCTACAAGTTCATCCTTTCGCCCTAACAAGGGAATTATCCCAACATGGATTTCTCATACAAATTAATTAAGAAAATAAATACAAACTAACCCTTCGTAGACTCTGTTCACGGCTTCTCCCGAATTGTTTATGTTCCGTGTTTGTCTGTTTCTCTGCCCTTCTATCTGTGTCCGGAGGTATCTGTATACGTGAGAGGGGATCTATGGGTTTTTTTCTCCGTGTGAAAGTCTCCAGATATCTATGATGTAGTAGTACCTCTTTTATAGCCTCAATTGTCTTGATGTAACTTGATGCCCAAACAACCTAGTTTCCTAATTGTTTATAAACTCTAAAACACTCTTAATCCACACCATTCACCCCTTATTCAACTGCCAATTCTTGGATGATTTCTCGTCTTAAATTCTTTCCAAATACCAAACACCGCCAACAATAGACCACGTATCTTCATTCAAGCCATCAACACTTTACTTCCTTTCGAACCCATCACAGCAATTCTCGTTTCATATAAAACCAACAGCCATCACCTCTGCCAGCACCATTAAACTTCATCACTGCCAACAAACCACAGTTGCATCATGATCATCACCTGCCAATCGAGCTCCATCTCAATTTCCATCAACACTCGAGCAACAGAACCATCAACTCGATCTTTTCTTGATTTTATGATCGATACTACATCACAGAGTTCTCCATTTCTTCTCAATTCCTGTGATTTTCATAAACCACTCTCACTGCTGTTCCATCACGAACTACTCTATCATTCACCATTGTTGCCAACAACAGCCCAGTACAGACTCGATTTAACTCTACTGATCCATTAAAACTCAGAAACAATCATCATCGAGCACCATGATCAATCATGATCATGTTTATTACCAATTCGAACTCTCTTCTCTGTTGGCAGAAGCATCAAGTTTAACTCCATCCTGATTCTCCATCATCGACCATCAGAGACGCAACCCACAGACCATCATCATTCTTCATCAACACCAGCACCAAGTGTTCGCTTCTTCCTCGTGATTAATTAAACAATCTCCAAAATCCTATCAAGCTCGTACCCATATTTCTTCTCAACTGTCCATACACTTTTGAATCTTCTCAGAGCTTAGAATCGACACAACTTCTTTGAAACCCTTAAGTCGTAACCATCTCACTGTCTTGAAGCTAGCCGAAATAAAAGCTTGACCTAATTCTTGTTTGTTCGAAACTTTGAAGGAGAAGGTGGCCCTTATCTGCATAGTAGGCGCCTTTAAAGAAATTCAAATATCTGGGCAGCCCTTATCATATGACGAAGTGCCAATATCCGGTTCCCTTGAAATGACCATTTTACCTTTTGTTCTTGTTTTGCTGGTAACTTCTTCGGACGACCTCGGAATGACTTCATTCTTTCGCGGTTGGCTTCGTAATTCAATTTCCTACAAGATGGAGAGTTGAAATACTGTAATATACTGAGTTACACTGGGTCTTTGGCAATTCTTCTCTTGTAAGCACCATTTCACTTGTTTCAGAGATGTAACCTAATAAAACACATAAACTACAAAAGTAATACTAACACACGGTAATTCACACAAAATATAGCAAATAAGTATAAGGAAATGATACTTAAAATGTAAGAATTATGCACTTATCAATAAGGCTAGCATTCTAGCGCAAAGTTAGCGCTTTGAGCATAGCGCAAAAGAGTGGTGTGTCCCAAAGGGACGTGGCCTAAATTAGCTAGCGCGTTTGAGCGCAAAGGAGTATGGCGCATCCCCAAGGGATATGGCGTAAGTTGGTAGCGCTGAGCGCAAAGGATAGGCGCATCATAAATGGACATGGCCTAAGTTAGGTAACGCTGAGCGCTTAGGTGCGGTGTATCCCAAAGGGACGTGGCCTGAGTTGGTGCTGGAGTGATGCGCCCTCAGGGACGTGACTTGAGCTAAGCGTTGGTGTTATCACTCGAGTGATGCATCCCTTGAGGATGCGACATGAGCTAGCTCTGGTGCTAGCACTTGTTATGGCGCATTCCTCAGGGACGCGACTTGAGTTTAGCTAGCGTTGGTCTTTTAGTCCATCGCAACAATGTTGTGGTGCATATCTTGGGGACGTGACTTGATGAGCTAGTGCTAGCCTAGGTGCTAGAGAGTAGAGACTAGGGTTATCCTAGTGCTAAGGCATAGTGTGCTTTTTTGGAGGCATTTTTCTTTGATTGTAGCGTGTCCAAGAGGAACGACGCATATTTTATGGCTTGTCCTTGAGCATAATGCTAAAGTGGCATATTTTTGAAGAGTCAGGACGGAAGATTATGATGTGCTATTTTGAGCAAGCTAGAATGCGTTCTTGGAGATCAGCATTAGCTATTTTCAGAATGTTCATAAAGTAGTAAATTGATGTTGTTCAAATAAAAATTTGATTATCGACATTGGTCTAGGAATAGCACTAGAGAAGACATTGGATACAAAACAAGCTCTAGGAATAACACTAGAGAAGACATTAAACTCTAGGAATAGCACTAGAGAACACTCAAGTTGCTCTATACTAGTGGGAAATCCATTTAGGAGCTTGAGATTTATTAGATAGATTACAGGGTCAACATAAAACATATGTAGTTATTTGTAGAGACTGTTTAATTCTCTTTCGGAATATAAGACTGTATTCTTAATTCTCTTGCGGAATATAAGTAGAAATACAGTATTTCGTACTCTGGTGCAAAGTCAGAAATATACACACAAATATGCGCAGATACTTCTATGTTCCTGTAACTAGGAAGTAGGGAAATTTTACAATTTTGACCATCATTAAAAACTCACCATCTATATTAAGTCCTCTGCTTAGTGAGGAACAATAATGTTGCACAATAAGCATTAGATGGTGGTAATACTCTTGTAGCAATTATATATGCATATCAAAATTTTAAAATTATAGAAAAATGTATTTAGCTTCTGTCTTCCGGGTACTGAGATGTATGCCCCTTAGCATTAACCCTAGATGGGATTAATAGATGTCCATGTTCTTGTCAGGAGTGCTTGCACATAAGTAGAGAGGGAATATTGGCGTTAAACGTCCTTGGGTTTTGAGTATGCAGTGATCAAGTGCTAGTGATAGCGTAAATAAGATGGCAGTAGGTAAGAGATAGGATACCCGGAGACGATGCTTTGAGTTGTAGGTAGTAGCAGCGAAGTTGGAGATAGTGGAAACCGGCTAACTCAAAATCGGAAAATCGGTTGGAAGGACTGTATTGGTTACCTTATTAGCCTAACTCAAAAAGCAGGAAGATTAGATTAAAGTTGATTAGAGCCGCCCTGTAACCCAGGGAAGCGTTGCCAAAGAGACAGGGGTATCAAAGCTCCATTGAGCTTCTCCTGTTTCTCTTCAACTTGATTTAACTCGGATTGTTCGGAGAGATTCGCTAAAATTGTAACCAGTTGCCTTCTGAAAGAATAGAAGCTGGTCTAGAAACAATCTAAGTGGAACCATCATGCTTGTTGTTTGCTAGATTTAGGTTTGATTTGGTTGAGTCAGGGCACGATTGTGTTTGATTGATTTCTTGTTAGGATTTAATTTTTGCATGCCAAGAACGCCCTTAAGGCGAACTTGGGATAGAGACCCTCAAGGTAGGTTAATTACTGGAAGACTGGTAGTTCACCTTAACCTTGAGAAGTCAACTGAGAGTGAAAATAGTCACTCTCGAGACCGTGTCAGCAATGACAACTCTGAAGGATTTGTGGAATCCAACCAGGACCTTACGTCCATCTTGCATCAAGTTAGCCGCTACTGAAGCGAGCTACGAACTGAAACCCAAAATCATCCAGATGCTTCCATTATTCTTAGGAAAAGAGAACGAGAATCCCTATTTTCATGTTAGGGAGTTCGAGGAAATATGTAGCACAATCAGGATTAGAGACTTGAATGACGAGTCTATTAAACTTAGACTATTTCCCTTTTCACTAAGAGATAGAGCCAAGTCATGGTGGTATAGCTTGGCCCCTCAGTCGATTGAGACCTATGCCCAACTTACTTCATCTTTTATTCAGAAATTCTTCCCTAAGAACAGAATATCCTCAATTAGGCAGAAATTTTTTACGTTTTCTCAACAAGAGGGAGAGTCTCTGTATATTTATGTAGAAAGGTTCAACGATTTAGTGTCCCAATGCCCAGACTACGGTATAGATGAGTTAAGTCTAGTTCAGATTCTCTATGAGGGTTTGGATTATGCGACTGTAACCTTGGTTGAGTCCTTGTCGATCGGAGAAGTCGACAGTAAGACTCCTGCTGAGGCGATGCAATTTCTGAGTGACATTGCCGAGAAAACCCAACAGTGGGAGATCAATAGAAATCCAAACCCATTAGAATCCTTATCTAGAAGGATAAAACTGGTCGAAATGAATCAAGCTAGTAGTCTAGAGCCCAACCCATTCGAAGAGCAGGCTCTTGCTCCTTATAATAACACTAGCTTTGATAACCATAGAAAGTTCGACCCATATTCGGAATCTTATAACCTTGGCCTGATTGACCACCCGAACCTTTCCTGGTCGAAAGGCCAGGCTCAAGGTCAGTTTAGTAATGCTAAAGGTCCTTCAGGCTTCAGTTATACGAATTCGGTTGGTCCAACTCAGCCCAGCATTGAGGAAAAGTTTGAACAGAGAATCCATAGTCTAGAAAGGGCCGTGTCTAGCATCCCTGACCCAATAACCGAAGAGACTGATAAAGTCTCTGATGAGCCTGAGGAAACCCCTCGGGCCACCGATTTTATGCCTAGAGCCCCTTATCCAAGGTTGTTAGCACCTACTAGGAAGGACCCCATCTTAGAAACTGTCAACATGATAGAGACCCTAGTTCAGGAGACATTACCAAACACTTTGATAGAAGACCCATTAGAGAAATGTCAAGCCCACTTTGGATTAGATTTTCATGAGTTGGACTTTAAGCATGACCCACCAGATACCCTGATAAGTAGTAAGTTAGGCCCATCAGAAGAGGAATCCAAACCGTCTAGTGAGATGGAGCTTAGGCCCAACCCATTAGAAGATCCATTAGAAAAATGCCTAACCAACTACAGATTTAATGGCAATAATGATAGGGTTATTGATGAGGTGCGTACTTTGTTAGGCTTTGCACCACCGGATTGTAATTTAGAAGAAGCAGTTGACTATTTTCGAGAATCTGACGATCCGGAAATGAGGGAAATTGTTATTAGTCTATCTAGAGACACTGAAAACTCTAAGTTTGGGGGTGACTATCATTCTCCATGTGCTATACCATTAACTCTTAAGAAGGTCCCTAGCTTGGGACCTGACATAGGCACCGCTGCAATTTTACGAGATCATCCTCCAGCTAGATTTACCAATCCTCAGTTGCCAGAAACCCATCCTCTGGTCGATGTGGTTTACCTAGATAGGGATCAAGGTGTACTTAAATCGTTTATCCTCTTAGCTTGCTGCAGTTTACTTCTACCGTGGGGCACACTATTTGATTCAGATGACCCACAGTTGTTCCGAATATTGCTATATGATTTAAGGGGGTGACTAATTCTTTTCTAGTCTGGCTGAAGACTTTAAACTTAGCACTTCTTGGGAGGTAACCCATGCTCAGGCATTCAGGTACTATCTTTCTGACTCCCTTACTTTTACACTTTTGGTATTATTCTATACTTAAAAACATTGAGGACACTGTTTAATTTAAGTTTGGGGGTATTGGGAGACTTTTTAGGTTTAATAAGATTTGGAATTTAGAAGCATGTGAACAATTTAGGGTGACACTAACCACTCTAGGTAGATGGAAACTTAGCCATTTTGCTATAAGGATTGGTGTGCCCAGCTAGATGGTCTATTCATAAAGGAGACAGAGTTCAGGTGTTAGAAATAACATGATAGTTGTCACCACCACATCACGTTCTGTTTTATTATTTGCAATTTCGTGTTTATCTGAGAGTATTGGTGGGTCCTAGCATCGACATGTTAATTAGCACTGGAATGACATTTAGTGTGTTGAGATCATGCCCCACATGAATATTACGGTAGTGTTTTAGAATTATGTGTGTGGTCCCCCTGTCTTTGTCGCCTAAGCAAGCGTGGAATGCAGGATCCATGGGAACACACATGTATTAGGTGTCAGAAAAAAAAAAAAAAAAAAATTGAAAAAAAAATTAGAAAAAAAAAAAAGTATTTGGTATTTTAAAGTTCTCCCTGTCTCCGTCGCCTAAGCAAGCGTGGAACGCAGGATCCATGGGAACTTGTAAATATTTTAGTTAGTAGTAACCGTTGAAAATAAATAGGAAGTATCTCGACACACTAGGTTTCATCTCGGTACTGACCTTCAGACAGATATGGGAAACACCGTGCGCCTCAGTCAACATTTGCGACCTTCTACAGTCTACTTTCATCTTCTAAGTCTTTTCATGTGATGTGTGGATAAATAACTGTCTGAGTAGAACTCTGTTGTCTTAGATATGAATATTAGTATGCTTGAGTTAACACTCGTGTACAGTGATTGGATCCATAAAGGGTAATGGTCCCTATAGCCGAATATCTGAGTAGCCAACAAACTAGCTTGTTTAGTGTCTATCCTTAATCGTTCACGTGTTGCTAAGATCTAGATCCAGGTTTTGTGGGTATACCTCTTGTAAACCCTCACGAGACAAAACTCGTCCACTAGGGACACCTAGGGGTTTAACGGCTTACTGCATATGCTAAATGTAGTCGCGATTCCTGCGAAAGTGAGTTAGGATTTTTACTTTATTTTTAGAGTAGTTTGCTCGAGGACTAGCAAAATAGTATGTTTGGGGGTATTTGATAGACACATTTTAGTGTCTAATTTGCACCTTAATTTCTAGTGAGTTAGTATTCGATTTTGCGTCTATTACGTGTTTTTATGCTTTTGTAGGTACATTAGAAGAATAAACATTTGTGGAAAAAATTGGCTTAAAAAGTGTTAAAGGCACCCAAGGACAAGTGTTATTGGCACCCCAAGAATGTATAAGGGACACCCTAGGATCGGGCTGAGTTGGATCGGGCCAACTCAGCGGGTCAACTCGGCTGGATCGGCGAGTCATCGATTCAACTCATCGGAATCGTCTGTATTCAACTGTGAAGTTTGATTCATGGTTAAACTTGAATATTTTGCTCCCAAATTGATAAAAAATATACTAGAGGTCCATACAAGATTAAACACACTAAGAAACAGCAATTTTAGCCGGAAAAATAGCCCCAAATCCGAATTTGGCCGGAAAAAGGGAGTTATACTTTGATTCGGATTTGGGAGGATTTGGATGTGTTTTAAAGAGTTCTATTAGGTTTAGAAGACTCACAAGGATCCCTAGAGCCTATATATACCAAGAGAAGCCAAGAAGAACGGGGAGAATAGCTTAGAATTGAAGTTTCGGAGTCGCCGGAATTGTGACCGGAATACCCATGATCCGGCCACTGCTGCTGTCGCCGGTGACCGTGTTCTTCAACTTGTCGCTGCCGAAGAAGAAGACACAGCAACTCTTATAAGTGTTGCTGTTCTGTTGCCTTAAATTTCAAATTTCTTCCCCTCTTTTCTTTGCCTTAGCCTTCTGTAACGGCTGAACCTTGTTCTGTAACACTTATAAACGTGTCTGTCAGCTGTTGCACTATTATTCAACCTTGTAATCAATATTTTGAGCAATGAAAAGATCTTTTGAGCAAGTTTTCTTCACCATGAGCTAAGTCTATTTACTGGGATGATGGAGGAGGTTTTTCTCTCAATTTTATGTGGTAAGTCTATTTTTAATTAATTAATTATAATTCTTTACTTGTTAAAATTGCATAGTTTCGTAATAGAAAAACGGTTTTCATTCAGTAGTGGTGTTTTTGTTTGATGGGTCATGCTGGGTTAATGACCTCTGATGTCCCATGCTTATGATTTACCTCTACTTGTTTGCATAAAAACCTATTTTTGGCAATATTTGAGCTTAATTTATTTAAAAGAATTACCCGATTAATCACATAAATTGTTAGAAATAACTGAATCTTGATTCCTGGTTTTCTCCATATTTTCTAAAAATCATATCTAGTTTATTTTCCTGATTTTTATTAGTTTATATTAGTCCTATATTTTCTAAAATCATTACCTTCACAAGTTCGACAATCGAACCTTTATTTACCACTTCTAAAATTACATCACAATACCCCAATGAGAATCCCCCCATGTGTTGTATTTTTATATCTCGTGGAAATAGTGGGGTCGTGGACTACCATTTTGTTTTAGGTCAAGTCGAGTCAATGACTTGCTAAGTATGTAAGGCAAGTTTCGCAACTCACTAGCTTGGTAATCAGACTGATTAGTGTTAAGTCTGGTAAATTTGGTGTCTATGCACCATCTTAGGAATAACATGGTGTATTTTAATGGCCAGATCTTAGCTTAGAAGTGACTTAGCATAAATCTGAAAGATGTTCGAAGCAAAGATTGCATAAAGATTCTTAAGGACCAGTCGTGATGCATTTAAGAATGAGGTTTTATAGATGGCCTCATAGAGCTAACGCTAGCATTAGGCTAGCATTTGAAAGTGTGGCGCGTCCCTTGGGAGCGCAGCCTGGATAAGGCTAGTATTCTAGCACAAAGTTAGCGCTTTGAGCATAGCGCAAAAGAGTGGTGTGTCCCAAAGGGACGTGGCCTAAATTAGCTAGCGTGTTTGAGCGCAAAGGAGTATGGCGCATCCCCAAGGGATATGGCGTAAGTTGGTAGCGCTGAGCGCAAAGGATAGGTGCATCATAAATGGACATGGCCTAGGTTAGGTAACGCTGAGCTTTTAGGTATGGTGTATCCCAAAGGGACGTGGCCTGAGTTGGTGCTGGAGTGATGCGTCCCTTAGGGACGTGACTTGAGCTAAGCGTTGGTGTTATCACTTGAGTGATTCATCCCTTGAGGACGCGACATGAGCTAGCTCTGGTGCTAGCACTTGTTGTGGCGCATTCTTCAGGGACGCGACTTGAGTTTAGCTAGCGCTTGTCTTTGAGGCCAGGGAAACAATGTTGTGGCGCATCTCTTGGGGACACGACTTGATGAGCTAGCACTAACCTAGGTGCTAGCGAAGAGAGGCTAGGGTTATCCAAGTACTAAGGAAGATCGTTCTCCTTTAGAGGCATCTCCCTTTGATTATGGCGCGTCCAAGAGGAGATACGCATATTTTATGACGGTGGATTGCGATGTGCTCTTTTGAGCGAGATATTAAGCTAGATTACGTTCTTGGAGATCAGGCATTATCTATTTTCAGAATGTGCGTATAGCAATAAATTGATGTTGTTTAAATAAGAATTTGAGTATTGACATTGCTCTAGGAATAACACTAGAGAAGATATTGGATACAGAACAAGCTCTAAGAGTAGCACTACAGAAGACCTTAAACTCTAGGAATAGCACTAGGGAAGACTCAAATTGCTCTATACTAGTGGGAAATCCATCTAGAAGCTTGATATTTATTAGATAAACTACAGGGTCAACATAAAACGTCTGTAATTATTTGTAGAGATTGTATTCTAAATTCTCTTGCGGAGTATAAGACTGTTATCTTAATTCTTGTGCGGAATATAAGTAGAAATACAAAATTTTGTACTCTGATGTGAAGTCAGAAAATATGCGGATACTTTTATGTTCCTGCAACTAGGCAGAAGAACGATTTTACAACTCTGACCCTCGTCAAAAACCCACCATCTACAGGGGTTGTTGAGTTTCTAAGATAAACTAAACTAAACTAAAACCAAAGTGAATACAAGTTGTGAACAAAAATAAAAAACACTGGTTAAAGGTTTCATCTTCCATCACCAAATATGTTCATCAATTGATTAGAATCAACATTCACTCTATCTTCATACCCATAACCCTAAAGTATCCCCACTCGGTGTAATACTTCGTACGCCTTCATATGTCAATATATGCTGCAATTACTAATATCTGAATTCTTTTCCACAGAATAACCTAGTGCTAATCGCTAAGAGATTCAACTTGAGGAAAGCATTAATTTCTATGAGAGATCCATTCATAGGAAATACATCGCATAATCATGGCATATTTTAACCTAGGCCAAGCTTTATTTGTGACTTCCTTCACGATTCGCACCGCTAGTAATCACAAATTACTACTAGTCTTGGATAACAATCCTTTTCAAAATACGGTTTACCAACAACCCTAAACAAGTTATGAGTTCATCTAATATATTAAACTCTAAGGTTATTTCTTATAATAAGTTTTCTACTCGTTTCTAGCCAATTAAGCCACTTTGAATAATCTCTCTAATGTAATTTAGTTAACCGGTATGTTGCGTGAGTCGATTTGATCTTAACCACATGATCGTAAGTTCGATTTATTAACTTAGGGTTGTCATCTACATATCAAAATCCACAAAATCACCTTAAGGTTCTAAAATCTAGCTTTAGTATTATAAACAAGTAACTTAATTGGCCACTTAATTAAACACCTTGAAAAAAATTCATGGTCATAGATACGGTAAAAGAAAAGTAATAAAATTATATTGAGAATGAAAGATTAACTTGCAAAAATTATTAAAAATACAAGTCAAATAGCTTCAAAATATCCCTAATCAAGACTAGCAAATGGAGTTCATGATAATTAAAAAGAAACAAATCTAAATGTAGGAATACAAAACTAAAATTAATGCAAACCTGATAAGTGCACAATTAACATGATTTTAGTGTCAAATCCATACTAATATTTGCTATAATTCTTGCATATTACTCTTATTTTTATTTATTTTTGTATATTAGGTGAATCATCCCAGTACTAGTGAAAATGGCTACAAAAGAGCTAAAAAGTGAAGAACTCCAAGTATCCAAGTGTGTAAAGCCATGAAAAGTGAAAGAAATACGATGAAAATGAGCAAAGAACGTCGAAAAAAATAAGAATGACTACCAAGTAACTAATTGAACATTAAAATCCAAGAGTTCTTCTCACCATCTTTTAGATAATTAAAATACGAAGCCAATTCAAAAAGAATGAGGTCATTCCGAGTTCGTAAGAAAACTTATGAGCAAAACAGTGAAATCAACTTTGATTTGGTTTTTGTTGGGCATGTTTTGGGCCTGTGCGGGAAGAGAAAGAAGGGATGCATTTTGGGATTTTTTTTGGACGTGAAAACTTATGAGAAAAACAATGAAACCAACTTGGATTTGGTTTCTTTTGGGCCTGTTTTGGGAATACGATGGAAGAGAAAGAAGGGATACGTTTTGGGCTTTCCTTGGACGTGAAAATAATGGTTTTTGCTGGATTTTGAGGAGGTTAAGTGTCATAATTGGATAGGGATTAAGAGGAGGTGTTAGTGTTTGAGGAGGTTAAGCTTTCTTATTGGATAAGGATAAAAGGACGTGAAAATATTTGATGGTTATCAGGTTTCCTAGTTGGATAGACATCAACAAGAGATTACAAAAGCTTATATAAAGGGAAGCCTAGATAAAACTTTGACACATAATTTTCTCTATATATTAAACCTAGGGTTTACCCCTCTAGTGGTAAACTATGATATTTCTTCTTATTTCTTGTGTTATGAAGAACTAGTTTTTATGATTATGGATGAATTCAATGTTCTAAGCGTGAAACTTTATTAGTTTTAATCATTGTTGTTTGTTTTTACTACATCTAGGGTTCATGATTGAAGTGTTTGTAATGGAATACCAACAAGCTACTGACAAAGAATGGTGTCATGTTCGAAATAAAGCACGGAGATATTGCCAAAAAAAAATGAACGTAGGCGAAATTAGTATAAAGCGAGGCAACAAAATATAGAAAACAAAATTCTTCCTTCATCATCAACAAGCAATATTGAAACAAACTTATTTGGATCCAATACAATAGATATGGATACATCCCAAAATCGTTTTGCCACTTGAAGAACCATGATGACCGAAGGACAACGTGCTACTAAAAAAGAGAAAAATGTCGTGTTAGAAAAATAAATCATCGGCAAAACATGACAAACTAGTAAAGATTGCTACAAAATGAGCATAAGCTAAATAAGTAAAGAGCTAGGCAGAAAAATATGGAAAAAAAATATTCCCACATCATCAACAAGCAATACCGAAACAAATTTATTTGAACATGTTATACATGAACATCAGCAGGCACAAGTTGAGAGACTTATCGGTTACGTCTCGATAATAGAAATGAACACCACCGAAGGGTAAATGAAGTTGGGCCCTGAACACAGAGATAAGTTATCTGTATTGATAAGTGCCTAATTTACATGTTTATAGTGTCGATTATATACTTGTTTTAGTTATAATTATTGCATAATATCTTGTATCACTCTTATTTTCTATTTTATTTGTTATTTTAGGTGAATCATCCGAAATTAATGGAAATGGTGTTTAAAAGAACTAAGAAGAAGAAAAGAGGATATTAAAGTGTTGAAGCAAGAATTACAGAGTCACTTATGGTTAGGTCTAGGCCATCAAACCTATCCATAAAATAAATTAAAGAGATATAAATATTTGGAAGCCACGAGCTTGTAGAGGATGAATATACGAATCCAACGCAAAAAAGAATGAGGCAAATCGGACGTCGTATGAAGGAAAGACTATGCATAAAAAAAGAGAGTAAAATTAGGCTCACTTACGGCCAGGAAATTACCTAGATCGACATAGCCGTAAATGACCCTGAAAATCACCCGATTCAAATTTATTTACGTCGTGGGAACAATTCTTATCCATAGGCGGAGCGTATCTAACATCTTTTGATTTTGCTGCTCAAACTATTCAAACATCTGGATAATGTTAGCTTCTAAGTTAGGATATTTTATCCCTTCACTTAGTAAAATATCTCTAACACAAATCTCCTCTCTTTGAATGGGTGAGTGATCATAACTACGATCAGGAGTTGGGTCGAGAATATTATAGTTAGGTTTGATTGATGAAACTCTCTCTACAATTGAATCCATATCTGTTGTATAATATCGGAATTCATCTTCCAAACTAGAAGAAACATGATTAGTAGCATAACTATCCTCCCATCCTCGTGATCGTTCACGTACATACCCGTCATAAGGTTGTTGATATGTATGAGAATAGTCGTAAGGTTCCGTAGGATATTGATCGTAACCAAAGGATTGGTTTTGATTATACCCATGATATGGTTGGAAATTTTCATAAGACTGAGATTGAAAACCAATTGATTAACACTATTATATGATTGATCTTGTGCACCATACATGTTATTTCCGTAAGGAAACATGACAAATCACAAGAATAAAATATAAAATGTAAACAAAAATATAAATCCTAAAAAATAAAGAAAGTGATACTTACAACCTGTTTTCAGAATTTATCTCCCGCTTTTGACGAGTGACTAACACCTTCAACTAATTGTTAACACAACGAAAACCTAAAAATATGAAAACACTAAAAAAACACGTAAAATATTTAAACTAATAAAAAAAAACAAATCATTCAGCAACTGCTCTCCGACAGCGGCGCCAAAATTTGATGCGTGTCGTAAGTGCAACAAATTACTCAAGATATTTCTCACTAATTAACTAGTAATATAGCGATAGTAAGGATCGTTGATCGTTCCCATAAAGAGTTGTGTAAATGAGATGTTATTTAGATTAGATTAAAAAAAAGGGGGTTTTGTACATTAATTAACTAAAAATAACAATAAAGAAAATAATAAGAAAGAAAGATGATCATGGAGTCCTTAAACGTTAACTCGAGTAGTATACTTATCTACCTTTCATCAGAATCATTCATCACCAACCGTAGAATAGCATTTAGATCAGTGTTATCCCCAAAACTCCTTTTATCACTGGATACAGAAGTTATCAACTACCAAATTCTATTGGTCTGAACCACCAGTAGGAGATCACTCAAGGTGTAACCCAATCCTATGTTTTAGGTTTGTGAATTTAGGTTGACCCCAGTAGTTAAACTCTTAGATCAAGGTCCACTTGCTGGTGTTTTCTTTACTCACAATTGCTCTGCAGAATCCCTCTGCAAGGTCTCGTGATTTCTACTTGTGTACGAGTCGATAGACAATTACTTATCTCATAACTCAATACTAGCATTAAAATGATCAATAGATTAAACCAATCTTATACTTGAACAATCTAAAAACCAATCATAAACCCTAGATATAGTGAAAACAAACAATAATGATTAAACTCCAAATAAACTTGTATTACTAATAAAGTTTCATGCTTAGAACATTGAATTCATCCTTAATCAAAAAAAGGTTTAGCTACTCATATTACAAAGAAGAGTGGTTTCCCCCTAAAGGGGTAAACCCTAGGTTTAGACGTAGAAGATATGATATGAGCGGTAGAATATATGAGATTATATGTATGATATCTTTTTTGAGCCTAAGATGTCTTCTTTTATAGTCTTCAATGCTTGGCCCTAAAGTCGCCTCTCCTTCTAGGGTTTAGAATTCTTTCGGGACCATATTTCCTTGATTTAGAAGTCCAAAACGTATCTTAAAATTGGCCTACGTCGAGTCATAATTGGTAGAATCATCCAACCACTTTCTACTGATTATTTTTGTAAAGTATACAGAGTTTTATATCCTAAAATCCGTCCATAATCGGTAGTCTCGGTCACCTCATTATCTCCCGATTATTTTACTGTGCATTTACTTCGTTTCTTTCTCTCTGTTTTGCTCATAACTTGCTCATAAGAACTCGGAATGACCTCATTCTTTTTGCATTGGCTCCGTATTTCAAATCTATTGAAGATGATGATAAGAAATTCTGGATTTGAACGAGTTGAATTTGTTCTTTGGCCCTTCTCCACTTGTAGACTTCAACTTCCTTGGTCATTTTAGCACTTTGTAGCTCCTTTTTGGATGATTCACCTAACAAAATACATAACTAGAAAACAAACATAATAAAAGGTAATATGCAAGAATTATAGGTAAAGCAAGTATGAATTTGACACTAGAAACATGTAAATTAAGCACTTATCAAATTCCCCCACACTTAGCATTTGCTAGTCCTCGAGCAAACTACTACCTAAACTATCCTAACTAAAATGCAACAACTCCTTTCGTCGAGGATACGGTTGCACTTAGCATGTGCAATAAGCCTTTAAACCCCTAGGTGTCTCTAGTGGATGAGTTATAGTCTCGTAAAGGTTTTACAAGAGGCATACTCATAAAACCTATATTCCAACTTTAAAACATTCCAGAGCGCATGCATCCAAAGAGCTACGAAGACATAAACTTTCTGCACACTAGTAATAAGAAGTTAGAAGTATAAAGAACATTATTCTCATGCTTAACTCTTGAGTTAGGAGAAAACCACCATATGAAAGAATCCAGCCTCAAGAGTGATCGAATGACTTCTTCCTCACCAATATGATTTTATAAAATTGACACTTAAAAGACGTACTTTATGGTTCTCATGTGTGCAGGAAGGTGTGAAGATAGAAATCTTGCACACGTTAAGTGGTGGGAAGGAAAAGGAACCTTCCGAATTATATAAAAATGTTATCCCTTAAAACGTGGGACGAAAAATAACCTTTTTTTTTCATTTTTTTGATGATAACAAAGAAAGGAAATCAACCACAATGTAATGATGTGAATGCTTACTTACCTTCTCACCCGATCTACGATCAGCACCACTCTCATAGCATCCAATAAAAACGTCTTCAGTCTTCGGTATTCAATTGTTGATGATGAACTCTTGAACTACGTAGAACCTTGACAATTGTAACTCTTTTCCTCAAATTCTTATTGTTTGAAACTTCTTAAAAGATTTCTTCTTCCGCACAGCTTTATTGAATGAATACAAAAACAAATATACTAAAAAAATGATAAACATTATTTATTTATTTTATTTTATTTTTCTTCATTTTTTTCTTTTTTTTTTCTTTTTTCAACTTTTTTTTTTCGTTTTTTTTCTTACTTTTTATATGCTAAAATTGAAATACAAACTAATAAATAAAACTAATGTGGCCATGGGAGAAGGATTTTACCACTTGATTCTTCACAACTTGTATTGCCTCGATATCATTAACATCATTAACTCTCATCTTTTGATTTTTTTCACTCTTGTACATAAGTCTTCAACATGCATGTATGTATAATTCTTCTCATTGTATTGTTGCTTTACTTGAATATGACATTTTCCCTTTATTGTACCGTTGCTTGTAAACCTTGAACGTCTTCAACTTTCCTTCAAAATTTTGATGCTTCGCTTGTTGATGATAATTGTGTTTCTATGGACCTGTTGTTGTCGAGAGAGAATGGTGATAACTGCAAACAAGACTACAAGATAAAGTTAGCAATTCTGATGACACCCTCATGATTGATAGAAATAGCTCTCAAGAGATCAAAAAGTAGTGCTGAAATTAGTGCGAGGTTGGGTAGCTCATTCTACCCGGAGTTTGTGTAGATGAAACACTCTAAACGAAAAATTGAAGGTTTGGTGCCTCACCCATGGGTATTGAATGATCATCTTCTCTAATATTGTACTCTCTACTGGCAGTTTAAGTCCCTTTTTGTCATCTCTAGCCTCTCAACAACTAAGCAACCCAAATGTAGTTATCTATTACTTCTAAGTTCAGTTATTTCGGTAAGAACTGTGTATGTAAACTTAGCTAGAAGTTTACAAAGTGACTCTAAAATCTCTAAAAGTTGGAGGTTTTCATACAAATATGTACAAAAGTTCAAAAATTCTACCTATAAGTAAAAACTAAAAACTATATGCTTAACCACTCCCCCACACTTAAACTTTACATTGTCCTCAATGTAAATGGCTCTTCCAATGTAAAATCAAGATGGGAAATCCTAACATGATATGAAAAACTAAGAAAAACTCAAAATAAAGGGAAATAAATACAAAACCAATAGGTTGCCTCCATGCAACACTTAGTTTAACGTCCTCAGCCTGACCTTCTGGTTAGCGCCCATAAACCAACAATCTGAAAATATGGGGATCCACCCAGATAATAATTTGCAGTTCCAATAACAGTTTCACAAAAATGTTAATATACGAATAAAATAAGAAAATTGTTATTTGGTGAAAGTTACCCTCACACTTAGTCTTTTTTATACTTGGAAGTGTATAAAAAACATATAACAAGGGAACTTCTTTGGGTTCCTTTCGGTGAACCTGAACAGTATTAAAATCAAACACATCTAGTGGTGGATAGTTAAAATCAAAATAATTTTTAAGAATTTTAGTAGCACATACACCCAACCCTAAGTGAGGTAGTTCCTTAAAAATCGGGTTCACAACTCTTTGAGGAACTATTTCGATCGTGGGAGGAGGATCAAAAGATGTAGAATGATGCAAAGGATTAGACAAACCTTTTACGATCTCCTGTATTACGGGATCCTCGTCATTCTTAAAGAAATTCAATGAATTGTTTACCTCATGTGTGTCGTGGTCCTCTATCAAACTCTTTAAAAACCATTGTTCATCATATTCAACTTCAACCAAAATATCAGCATCATTATAATCCTTGGAAAGCTCAATTGGGTCTTCCACAACATAATTACATCACCGTTTCTTGAACATTCTCGTTAACTCTTTGGAATCTTCATTTGAATACGTTAAACCATTTATAACAATAGATAGGTTATATCCAATCTCCTCCCTTTGAATGAAGAATGATCGTTATTATGAACCGGAGTTGGAATAACTTCATCATTGTTGCAAGGAATTTCAGAAAGTTCATCACCTTTAACATCGATCGTTTGGCTTTGAGTCCAAACTTTTTCCTTCGTCATATTTTCTTTAAGTTGACCCATATGATTCTTCAGGACTTCCATATTCCCTCGAAGTTCTAGAGTGTATCTAACATCTTTTGATTCTGCTGCTCAAACTATTCAAACATCTGGATAATGTTAGCTTCTAAATTAGGATATTTTATTCATTCACTTACTAAAATATCTCTAGCACAAACCTCCTCCATTTGAATGGGTGAGTGATCATAACTACGATCATGAGTTGGGTCGAGAATATTATAGTTAGGTTTGATTGATGAAACTCTCTCTAAAATTGAATCCATACGTGTTGTATAATATTGGAATTCATCTGCCGAACTAGAAGAAACATGATTAGAGCATAACTATCCTCCCATCCTCGTGATCGTTCACGTACATACCCGTCATAAGGTTGTTGATATGTATGAGAATAGTCGTAAGGTTCAGTAGGATATTGATTATACCCATGATATGGTTGGTAGTTGTCATAAGACTGAGATTGAAAACCGTATTGATACCACTATTATATGATTGATCTTGTGCACCGTACATGTTATTTCCATAAGGAAACATGACGACTCACAATAATAAAATATAAAATATAAACAAAAATATAAATCCTAAAAAAATAAACAAAAAGTGATACTTACAACCTGTTTTCAGAATTTACCTCCCGTTTTTGACGAGTGGCTAACACCTTCAACTAATTGTTAACACCACGAGAACCTAAAAATCTGAAAACACTAAAAAAACACGTGAAAATATCTAAACTACTAAAAAAAATAACAAATCATTTAGCAACTGCTCCCCGACAGCGGCGCCAAAATTTGATGCGTGTCGTAAGTGCAACAAATTAGTCAAGATATTTCTCACTAATTAACTAGTAATATAGTGATACTAAAGATTGTTCCCACAGAGAGCTGTGTAATTGAGATGTTATTTAGATTAGATATATAAAAAAAATACTAAAAAAGGGGGCTTTGTAGATTAATTAACTAAAAATAACAATAAAGAAAATAATAAGAAAGAAAGATGATTAGGGAGTCCTTCGCCGTTACCAAACGTTAACTTGAGTAGTATACTTATCTATCTTTCATCAGAATCATTCATCACCAACCGTAGAATGGCAGCTAGATCAGTGTTATCCTCAAAACTCCTTTTATCACTGGATACGGAAGTTCTCGACTACCAAATTCTATTCATCTGAACCAACAAGTAGTAGATCACTCAAGGTGTAACCCAATCCTATGCTTTAGGCTTTGTGAATTTAGGTTGACCCCAGTAGTTAAACTCTTAGATCAAGGTCCACTTGCTGGTGTTTACTTCACTCACAATTGCTCCACCAGAATCCCTTTACAAGGTCTCGCGATTTTTATTTGTGTACGAGTCGATGGACGATTACTTATCTCATAACTCAATACTAGCATTAAATTGATAATAGATTAATCCAATTGTAGACTTGAACAATCTAGAAACCAATCATAAACCCTAGATATAGTGAAAACAAACGATAATGATTAAAACTCCAAATAAACTTGTATTACTAATAAAGCTTCATGCTTAGAACATTGAATTCATCCTTAATCAACAAAAGGTTTAGCTAATCATATTACAAAGAAGAATGGTTTCCCCCTAAAGGGGTAAACCCTAGGTTTAGACGTAAAAGATATGATATGAGAGGTAGAATATATGAGATTATATGTATGATATCTTGTTTGAGCCTAAGATGTCTTCTTTTATACTCTTCAATGCTTGGCCCTCAAGTCTCCTCTCCTTCTAGGGTTTAGAATTCTTTCGGGACCATATTTCCTTGATTTAGAAGTCCAAAACGTGTCTTAAAAGTGGCCTACGTCGAGTCATAATCGGTAGACTCATCCAACCACTTTCTATCGATTATTTTTGTAAAGTACACAGAGTTTTATGTCCTAAAATCCGTTCATAATCGGTAGTCTCGGGCACCTCATTATCTCCCGATTATTTTGTTGTGTGTTTACGTCTTTTCTTTCCGTCTGTTTTGCTCATAACTTCCTCATAAGAACTCGGAATGACCTTATTATTTTTGTGTTGGATTCGTCTTTCAATTCTTTTCAAGATGATGATAAGAAAATCTGGATTTTAACATGTTGAATTTGGTCTTTGGCCCTTCTCCACTTTTAGACTTCAACTTACTTGCTCATTTTAGCACTTTGTAGCTCCTTTTTGGATGATTCATCGAACAAAAGACATAAACTAGAAAACAAACATAATTAAAGGTAATATGCAAGAAATATAGGTAAAACAAGATTGGATTGGACACTATAAACATTATAATTAAGAACTTATCAACTTGGCACGTTTATGGACTTCTAAAACAAGTAAAAATAGATCTCAGAAGGATTTTAAACCCTAAAGAATAAGAATTTTAAACCCTAAAGAATAAGAAAACTTAGTTTTAATGGGATTCTAAACCCAACAAGGAGAAAATACTTGAGGACCAAGTATTGAAAGCTATAAAGAAGACATCTAAGGCTCAAACAAATAACCTTATATATCTTTAGGGATATCTCTATATCTCTACCTCTCATATCCCATCATCTGGTATAATTCACAAACCTAGGGTTTATCCCTTCATGGGAAGCCATTATTGTTCTTTTTTTTTAATATGAGTAGCTGATTATTTTGTTGATTATGGATGAATTCAATGTTCTAGACATAATGTTTAATTAGTTTAAAAATTTATTTGGATTTTAATCATTTTCGTTAGTTTTCACTGCATCTAAGGTTTATGATTGATTTTTAGATTGTTCAAGTGTACAATTGGATTAATTTATTGATCATTCTAATGCTAGTAGAGAGTTGAGCGATTCGTAATATTCGAGCATCTCCTACATAAGTAGAAAACGTGAGACCTTGCAGATGGATTCTATGGAGCAATTGTGTGCGAAGACAACAACAGTCAATGAACCGAGCATACTGAGTTTAACTGTTGGGATCAACCTAAATTCACAAACTCTAAAGCGTTCGAATGAGTTATACCTTGAGAGCGTAATTCTTAGCGTCTCGGACGAATAGAATCTTGTGACTAAGCGTACTAGTTATCGGTGACACAAGGAGTTTGGGGATAGCTAAGTGTACCTGTTATTCTACGGCTGGTGATGAATGATTATAACGAGAGGTAAATGAGTATACTAAGTGAGTCAATGTTTAGTAACGGCGAACGACTCCTTAATTATCCTTTCTTTCTTATTATATTTGTATTGTTATTTTAGTTAATTAATACACAAACCCCCCTTTAGTATTTATTATTGTTTGCTAATCTAAATAATATATCAACTACACAGCTCTCTGTGGGAACAATCATTACTACCGTTATATTACTAGTTAATTAGTGGAAAATATATTAATTAATTTGTTGCACTTACGATACATATATCTTGTATATGCTTCACCCTTTCAACTGTAGAACATATAATTCTAAAACTGTCCAATTAATACATAATTTTCCAAACTATAGCTCCCCTACGTATAAAATTTGAGGATAGGCTTGAGTTTAAAGAGCAAATCAACGAACCAGGAGATGATACGGATGAGAGTCACCAAAAGGATTTGGAAGAAGGTACTTTTTTACGTTTTCGATATTTGTGTATAAGATTCTAGGAATTATGATAGTAAAATTTAGGATGCCGTAACTTGACAACATAAGCCATTTCTGTTGGCATTGGTGTTAAACACTCTATGTACAATATTAGAGATTGAACATTGGTAGAAGATGCGTCCACAAAAATAGTTTCAGCATCATGTTTGTGCGAGAATGATTCATTTCTACAACTAAAACATTGATTATAGTAGTATTTTGTTGGTGGCTCATATTTTTTATTATCTAGGATCTAGCTATTAATTAACTTTGGATTCTTATTAAAAAAACTGAATTGAAAACAGGGCGTGAATTTATCATAGCACATACAGTTAGTTATACAGTTAGTTATTCAGTAGTTAAGCATATGTATTTCTACAAGAAATCTTAGTAATTTTTTCTGCACGATTCTTCAATTATTATGAATAATAATCACACAAGTAAGATCTTCGAGTTCCTCTAGAATATTTATCGTGTATTGGCAATCTAAACAACAACCAGAGGCATGCATTTGAAGCAAATTGCCGCTATGGCTTACTCATATTGTAGTTGTCGACTCAATCTCCATAATCACTAATTCTGTTTGTAGTGATGCGTTTGACCCTTGTTTCATAAATTAGTACTGCGATTTCATTTTTTATTGAGTTAGACTCGTCACAAGTCAGTGATGTTGATTTTATAATGTAGCTTAAAATAGAATCTAACTTTATGTAGTAATCTGAAACGTTTTGGTGGTAATGTTTATTTGATGATGAAAATGAAGTATTAAAAATGCTCGAAACTTCTACTTTTTGTATGTTACATTTCTTTCATGAATCCATTTTTATAAGAATAAATGACATCCTAGATTTTATAAGGATTACTAGAAATGAGATTAAAACAAGTATGTTGATATATGTGTTCATTCGGAGTGAAAAGGGGGCTTTCATTTATTATGTCTGCTTCCACTTTTTGGAACAAAATCTATTTTTTTGGGTGATTGCTTAATGATTAATGTTGGAAATCGAAATTTAGTAAGTAACCCGTTTGGAATATAATTTTTTTATAAATTTATTTCCAAATAAAAGTATTTTAATCCTCATAAATTTTTTCATAAAATAAGATAATTATTTTGTTTTCAATGTCTTAACTGTAATTGTGTAAATTATTGCATAATTAATTTTAAATCTTTAAACCCTTGCTATAAATCCGAATTTTAGTGGGAAAAGTAATTTTTTTTTTTTTTTTTTTTTTATGTTTTTGGTTTTGAGAAAGAAAACAAGTGTATAATCATTATTTGTTTTTAACAAGAGTGATTCTGAGCAAGAATGAAAGTGTAGAAATATCACATCCTTTTACCGTGCAAGAGTGATTGTGAAAAAGACTGAACTCGGCTGTTTTATCCTAGGAATAACATGACATTGAAGAACTGCTTGCACAATCTTGGGTTGAGCCATGAAACGTCTTAGAGAGAGCAACCTAGTTTGGGACTCATCCATGACGTCATTCTGTTTTATTTTTTAAGATTATTTCGAAGGCATAATTTGGCAATTGTTCCAACAATTTTTAAGACGTATTCTTCTTCCATGAGATCGAAAGAAAAACGATTCCTGAAACGTGATAAATATCATTGTTTATTTCGTTTATTGAATTATTAACGATATAATTTCTCTTTAGCGATTGAACATGATGCTTGAGATTTTAGGTTACTTAATTCCTAGAGTTAAACTTTATGCCTGATCTTAATCGACTAGGATTATAACATGGTCAATGTTTTCTTCGTGAATTTTTTAGCAAAGAAAAATATTGTTGATGATAATAAAAAAAAATGATATGCTGAAGATTTTTCTATATATCTCCTATACGAAAATTAATTTGTTCAAGATATTAGACATAATAAAGATTATTCGTTGGAAACTTGAGAATTTTTAGACACCGGGAAGTATTTTACAAAACTGTATAATGTTGCTGAAAATTTATGACAAGAAAAAATTTAGTCATGATTTAATTCCTTTTTCCTGATCTTTGTGTTGATATTCTGAATTTTTGTAAAACACGAAACTTGTAGTTTAGGAAATTATCTTCAAAACCCCTTTTGAATTTTTCCGTTTGGGATTATGGTTTAAGAAATATGGTGATTTTAGAATCGTTGTGTATGTTTGTCCGAAATATGAAATTTGAATAAAGTTTGAAGATCTGAGAAGAAAGAATTTTACATAGAGATAGTATGTTTTTTATTATAGTTTTTATTTCATAATTTTATTTTAGTTATGAAATATGCAACTCATATGTTTTCTTATATGCTTAGTAGAAAGTTATAAAGGACGTTATAATTATAGAGTTCATCGTCTTTAGTTGATACCTTAGAGAAACTTGTAATACCAATTCTTATTGATTTTGATGCATTTGTGAGAGTATATATGTATATATTATTTATTCGGGGATATGTATGCTCACATGTCAATGATTGTGACAGGTGATAATTTTACTTACTTGAGCAAGTTTTTATTTTTCACTGAAAATAAAAATTGTGAGTAAATACCAAAAATCAATCGACGTATAGAGAAATGATTTTGCTGACGTTTTTGTTGTTATAGAAGGAGTGGACCATGAGAATTCTACCCCGGGCACTATGAGCTGGGAAACCCAGAACTCCCCGATACGCCGCTCGTACAACGGTGACCGGGCCTTAAAGCTTCACTTCTCGCTAGGCAAATGCAGGTCGATTTGCCTTTCCAAACATGCTTTGCAAACATGTTGCTCAAAACGTAGTTTCCATACCGCTCCAACTCACCCTTGTTCTACAAAGGGTACAATGCCATTAAATCCCTTTGGAAAGCATCACATACTTATGATCATTGTCCAAGTCTAACTCATGCCTTGAACTAGCACCAATACCATTTCAAGCCTATTTTTCGATTCCTTAACTCTGTTTCGACTAAGCGCTGGGTGTATGCAATGATGTTGGTCTTACCAAGAGTGAAGCAACCAGGCATATTCCTTTCATACATTATGGCTTGATAGGAAGTATGAACATCCATCAAATGGAATTAAACTACTTAATCAAGTGCGGTAACAATCATCTTTTGTCTAGCATTGCCGATCCAGGTGATATGAGTTACCAAAGCGTCATAATCATCTCCCAATTAGATGATATGATCGACAAGATAATGTACCTCAATGCATTGCATTGCGGCTGCCTACTGTTTTAGGGTAAAAACAAATGTAATATAAAATAGTACTTTCAAGTAGGTTCGAGAGATCAAGCTCGAACAGGATGAGCCTAAACCAAAAAATGGTTGTTTACGTCCTGCTTCGATCACAAAGGTGGAGAAGATTGGGTAGGTCTTAGAAGAGGGAAGCAAAGAAGGTTGAGAAATTCTCAGTGTGATGAGTAATTGTAATGTGCAAACAAGAATGAATTATCTCTGGGATGAATCGGTAATTATGTATTTCTTAGTTGTTTCTCCTTGTTATTCTGTTTTCGAATAGATGAGACCATCTATTTATATTTTCAGAGAAGACACACTGATTTCTCGTAAGGGGTGGAAGTTAGGAAGAGATAGAAAAGTGACGATTGTGGAGATTGTAGTGGAGTCATGTTTGTAAAGTAGGGAAGACTTACTCCTCGTCCTCTCAAATGCTCTGTAACCGTCCCACTACTTATTACCTATATGTTCGTGGATATGTTTCTACAACGCATGATTGTCGTAGACCGCTATACCAATACCCCAATGAGAATTCCCCCATGTTTTGTATTTGATATCTCGTATATTGATAGTGGAATCGTAAACCACTACTGTTTTGATTAAGTCAATCCAAGTTAAATGACTTGCTAAGTCAGTGAGGCAATTTGGTAATCATAGTGATCAGAATCGAGTCTGACAAGTTTATTAGTCATATACTAACTTTGAAATAGCATGGCATAATTTTAATGGCCAAATGTGAGCTTAGAAGTGACTGAGCATACATATTGAAGACGTTTGAGGTCAAGATTGTAAAGAACTTTTTAAACAAGAAAGCTTATTAGATAACCATATAAGATTAGTGTTGGCATTAGGCCAACATAAAAAAAATGGCGTATTTCTAAGAGAAGCATCTAGCAAGGCTAACACCATCTTCTAGCAAGGAAGCTATCTTTTTATCCACGAAGGCTAAAACGCTACCAAGGAGGATAACGTTTTTTGTGCAAAGGCTAGGATGCTATTAGGTCAAAAAAGGTCAGCACCAAGGTCAAGGAAGATTATTGCCAAGGAAGTTTGCACCAAGGAAGACTGTGTCCAAGGACGCTTGCCAAGATCGTTTGTGGCCAAGGAAGCTAGCGCCTCTTGTGCTAAGAATAAAACGTTAATGCCAGTGCGCTACAAAGCCAAGAGGCTAGTGCTAGCTTGGCGCTAATGCGATAAAAGGCTAAGGTTATCCTAGCTCGGAGGCACAATGCGTCTTTGAAGGAATTTTTACTTGTTTGTGGCACGTCCAAGAGGAATGACACATAATTTCGTGGCTTGTCTTTGAGCAAAGTGCTAAAGTGGCATACTTTAAGCTCATGACAGCAATTTGTGATGTGTTATTTGCGAACAAGGCGTTAAGCTAAAATGTATTTTGGGGATTAAGCATTAGCTACTCCCAAATTTAATAAATATTATTGGAACGTCAATGTGCATTCGAGTCGAGTTCAAGGAATTCAGCTGTGGAATTTATACCACATGAGACTGATTTGATATGGCATAAATATTGTGAATATTTGAGAGGCTACAATATCAATTTAGAATGCCTGTAGCTATTTATATAGACTTGTTCTTAATTCTCTTGCAGGATATAAGTATTCTTAATTCTCTTACGGAATATAAGTAGAAATGCAGTATTTCGTATTCTAATGTAAAGTTAGAAGCATGCGCGCAAATATATGCAGATACTTCTATGTTCCTGCAACTAGTCAAAAGGGAGATTTTATAATTCTGACCCTTGACAAAGATCCACCATCTACACCTACGTACCAAACCCGTACCTTGAAGGGATCAAGCATGACCATAGTTCATCTGAAAGGGTCATTTTGAATAGGACAAACTACTTAAGCTATTAAGGCAAAGCCAACATTGATTCCAAGGGACAATCGTTTCAAAAAGATATGCTTAGGCATATACAATCCGCATCACCAATAATTTCCAATATGATATAGTAACGCTAAAGGTCAAGCAAAGCCTAGCCCGTATAGGCCAAGGGACTTTCGAAAGGTATGCACCATCTTGTAACTAATGTCTTTGTATGCAAATATGCATTCTCGAGTATGCAACATGAATGAATGATGCTTTCGCATAGTTCAAGCTTCATCGGCTAAGCTAAAAGGAATTGACGCTTACGCCTCAAGTATGCACCAACATATAGGCCACGTCATATAAATGTGCATTACCACTCATGCACACTCAACCAAGGCTCCCTTCTTATATATGTCTTAAGCGCATTTCCATATGTTTGGAAAAGAAGGGTAAGGGACATCCATCAACTGCACACCAGTGATGCATCCTCGAGTATGCATCACCGTATAATAGTACTTTAGCACTATAGTGCGTTCTCGGGTAAGCTACACGGGACAGTGATGTTTTTTTGAGTAAACATCAACTTCTAACCAGTACCTCTTCCCTATATATGTCTTACTAGCATTTCTACAAGTAAAGATAAGGAGGAGAAGGGACATTCATCTACTGCACACCAGTGATGCATCCTCGAGTATGCATCACGGCATAATAGTGCTTTAGCACTATAATGCGTTCTCGGGTAAGCTTCATTGGAGAGTGAAGCTTCCTCCAATAAGCTTCATGGCATAATAGTGCCTTAACACTATAGTGCATTCTCGAGTAAGCGTCAAGGCCAATTGTGTCTTTCACGGGTAAGGGTCATTTGGACTGTGATGCTTCCTTGAGTAAGCATCACGCATAATAGTGCCTTGGCACTATAATACAAGTCCAATGCATCCACACTCCGATACTCCGATGAAATGTCTCATCCATGGAAAATATCCCAGCGACATGGAATGTCCCGGCAATAGTGTTATGCCGAAATCTCGAACGTATAGAAAACTATACTTCATAACTCAATACAATAAGTTGTAGAAACAACTAATGTATATCCTTCCCCTTGAAACTTTGATCTTAAATGATGATCAATTCACCTTATATACTATAGCCATGTAAACAAACTTTGTATGTTATGTTTTCAATAGATAAGACTGTAAGAACAAGATAGAAAAGGAACATTTGCCAATAGTTATTAGTCTCAATTTAAACGATGATGTCGTCGTTTGTTATTCAATACATCTTCAAGTCTTAAATGAATAACTAGAGCACGTATCAACATTTTTATGTCCTAAGTATAACCTAACAAAGTTGAATTCAGTAAGCAATTCAAGCGGTCAGTTTTGTAACTAAACTTGACAACCAAAATAATTGACATACTAACGCTTGGTGAGTTCAACCGAGAAGTGCTTTAACATTGTCTATCACCTCCTTGACACGGTTCAAAACGATCATAAAAATTTATAGACGAAATATTTTCTCAAAAATATTGCTCCAGGTAGATTACCTCCTCACATGCTTATACTAAAGATAAGTACTCTGATTAGTCACAAATGGGGTTTCCCGGATATCGCTGGAAGTATACCAGGAATGTCGTTTTCCAAGATGTCTTAAGGTTATGTGATACTTTTAAGAGATATGTTGTTGATTGATTGACTTCTAAATCATTTTTTTTAAAGATGAAATTCCTATTGTTTTACTGTACGTTATAATACATTTTATTGCAGTATCTTCACCTTTGGCATCCCCATTTTCACCAGAGGATTTGAGAAAACAAGAATCCAACCAGCCCCCAGAGATTGCCTTCGGTACCAGAGATTCGAAGAACAAGACTTTGGCAGGTGGGATGTCAAGAGAAAGATCATCAAGGCCTCACTAAGTCGACCAAACCCTTTCACCATCTGACTGGAACTTACAAGCCCTTCCTCTGCTGCTTCCTTCAGAAGGTTCATAATTCGTGGTTCACCTGTTTGGATTTCCTTGGCTAGTGTTAATGCTCGCTTCACAACCTCGTGATGGAAGAAAGGGACTCCCAAGTCCCTAATGCACCTACAAGCCTCAGCAGTATCCCCACTTCCAACATATTCCCTGAGCAAAACTGATATTTTTTTCTTCACCTCCTCTACGGTGACATGGGTGCTGCCGCCATATCGTTTCTCCACGAACTCTGCATGATGAGGAGCTGAAAGGTAGGTCTTTTCAGCAGTCTGAATAACTTGGACCCCTTTGGAGGATTCTGGGAGAACCTTCTTGGCTCTGCTAAGGAAGGCTGGAGGAAGGATGTCATCCACCACTGCTCGCGCAACAAAGAGAGCGAGGATGTCAACTGCATCTAGTATGTCTACCACCAGGTCATCAGTAGCCTCAATACTATTATTTATCAACGTGCAACACATGTACACTCGACTTATAATGTTAAAGAGTTAAGGATAAAACAATATTTATACCAATCACTAAATCGCTGCATATCTACCTATCTACCTAAGAAGGTCATAATACGAAAAATTCACCACTGAACCAAGCATTTTGCTTTGGTCAATAATGCATACATTATGCTACATAAACTTCATTTACATTAATAAAATAGTTTTCCCTCACCCATTATGAATGTTCTTATTGGATGCTTTAATATGAAAAACAAGTTGTGTAGTGATTCTCTATTTAAATACCTTATCTACATTTAAATTTTGCCCCTACTCGGGTTTATCTAAACCTGATTTCAGTTGCTAGTTGTTTTTCCACGTATCATGTCTTGATATGTCCAAATTAACTGAAATGATTAAAATGACATTCATATTTTCCAATGACCGGTTGTGCTGTTACAAGATAAAAAAATGGTCGTACAACGCTCGAACCGTAAAAAATTACGCAATTTGCATTTGTTTTTGAGATGTTTTTCTTTGTGTTATATAAAATTGAACATTTTTTTCTAACGTGTTCTTTACTTTTTTATCATTAACAATTCTTTCTTGATTTTTTTTATTTGAGTAAAACTATAAGTGAGAAAGAAGAGGCAGAGAGAAAGATCAGATGTTTCTATTTCATTAGGTTAGATTTATTATACAAGATAATATGTTTTTTTTTGTGGGGAAAAACGAATTAAAGGATATTTTGGGAAAAGTGGAGTGAGCAGGTGATAATTCGTCAATCCTTAAAATATTTGTGTTGTTAATGCACTTTAGATTCGAGAGATCAATCTGTACAATCCTGGCCTAAACCAAGCAATAGCCGTTCCAGTCTTGCTTCATCTACAAAATGAGAAGGTGAAGGGTTGATCTTAGGGAGAGAAGCGAGATAAGAATGAGGTCAGAGTGAATATCTATGAACAATTAGATATCTGAGTTCTTTAGTGTTCGACTAGGAAATTCAGAATTGCTCTGTTGTTCAGACTTGCGTAAAAACTTGTCTATGAATTGTTCTGCCTATTCAATTTTTTAAACATCTATCTATACCATAGCTGTTATAACCACTCGACTTCTTCTCTGGAAGAAACTGTCGATGGTTGAGTAGTGGTGAAGTGGAGAAGGTGGAGAAGGTGTTGACAACTGATCTCTACTTCGGTTAAGGTTGAATAATCAGTTACTCAACCTCTCACTCCTTTACTCAACTGCTATCGATCTTTCCAGAACCTCTCTTTGGTGGGCGTATTGCTGCACCACATGTCGTAGACCGCCAGACCAAAACCCTAATTAATATCCCCCTATTTGTGACATTTGATGTCTCGTGTAATATTGTAGTATTAAACAATACTAATATTAAGTCGATTGATACCTGCTCAATGGGTCTCTTGATTGAAGACTTGTCCTACTTGACTAGCTAATGAGTCTAGCAGACTAGAAGAAACATGTTTTGCTTGACTAGTTGATGATTCTACAAGACTAAAATAAAGAAATGTGTCCTTCTTGACTAACTGATGATTCTATCGGGCTAGAATAAAATAAATATGTATTTATTTGTGAATATAGAATAGTGTATCCATCTTGGTTAATTTTGCATTGATAAGAGTATGCAGATGAGCATGAAAATTGTAGTGAATCCTCCTATAAAAATATTCGTGAGAAGCCTAATATAATTTAGGATTTTTTGAGCTTTGTTGAAACCAGAATATTCACGTGAATACAAGATGAGAGGACCAAATTTGTCTTTCACGTGAAAATAGAAGAGGGACATAAGCTTTCCCTCTCGTTAAATATAGGAGGAGGTATGTCAAACTTTTATCTCACGTAAATAGGAGAGGAACGCCAAACTTGGCTTCACGTCAAGATAAGAAGGGGATACATCAAACTTGTCCTCACGTGAAATAGAAGAAGAGAGACGTCAAACTCGTCCCCTCACGTGAAATAGGAGAAAATAGGACTAGATTTGGTCCTTATGTGAGCGTCTCATATTTTTTATAAGAAGTATGATACTCATGTTTTACTCTTTGTATTCAGCCTCACACGTTGAGGGTAAAAGAGTAAATTTGTCAACTTTTGACAAGAAATTCAAGTTGTGTGGACTTGATTCTATTTTGAAGTCTTTTCTTGAAAATAGTCGTGTAGGCTTAGTTGCTTGACTAGCATACACATTGGAAGCAAAAGAGGTAAATGTGTCTCCCTCTCTTTAAACAGAAAGAGGTTTGGAAGAGTCTTGCCAGAAGACTAGAAGTTCATGTTTTACTCTTGTGCTCAGCCTCACATGTTGAGGGCAAAAGAGTAAATTTTAGAATTTTAAAGAAAAGCATGATGTCCATGCTTGGTTTTTCTAGTAGGCATGCAAGCTTGACTTTGAAGGAGCAGGACGCCTAAACATTAGAGCCTAGAGAGCTAGACGTGTGTAAAAATTAGGGTTTGAGATTTTTGATACGCTTTTTGCAATACTTATAAGTGTAGCAAAATTGTTTACAAACCTTAATTAATTAAATTTAAAATAATATTTTTTTCACACTTTTGCAACGTTTGTAAGTGTTGTGCATTTATTTTCAAACCCAAATTAGGGTTTGGATGTTTTGATAGTCTTTTGCAACGTTTTAAGCGTTGCGGTTTTTATTCTCAAACCTTAATTAGGTTTGGACGTTTTTGATGCGCTTTTGACACATTTATAAGTGTTGCGAAGCGTGTAAAATCCCAATTCAAATTTTTTTCATTCGTTTGCATTGGTTGTCTCTTTAAACAAAGGATCAATGCAACTGGGTGTGATTTTTAGCTAGTAGAAGCTACAAAGTCATATTTTGTTTAATCTAAGCACAGTGTGGTACTTTAATGAATTAAAGAAATATACATTATTTTAATAGATTAATATTGTTCAATTTTAACATAAGTATTAAGGTAAGTAATTTTTGGGATTCAACTGTGGAATATAATACCCGAAAATAATACTCAAATTGCTCTATACTAGTGTGCAATACATCTAGGAGCCCA
This sequence comes from Papaver californicum, assembly GCA_023531435.1. Classification (NCBI taxonomy): domain Eukaryota; kingdom Viridiplantae; phylum Streptophyta; class Magnoliopsida; order Ranunculales; family Papaveraceae; genus Papaver; species Papaver californicum. The sequence continues at coordinate 3,087,658 of JAJJMC010010050.1, forward strand.
AGAGATTTTATGTAAAATCATAAAACATCTGGGAAACTTGTCTTGTGCGCCAGTGTCATTCTAATGATTTTGTGTGGTGATGAATATTTATTAAATTCATCAATTTAAAATTATATATGTTGGCCAGACATATAGAGAGAGGTCATGGATATGCACCTGAGGTAGAGTAGGAATAAGCGTCTACGCGGGAATTCTTTTTCAGAATTTTAACAATTCAGTATTTCTCATACCAGAGTCTTGAGAGGTGATTTACTTATTTATCCTTGTCAAAAACCCACCATCTACACCCTTATATACAACCAAATGGAAAGCCCTAACTATCTTGTTGGGTCGCACATCCATGGGCCGTGGGATCTGTAGCACTACCCCTTGTGCGGTCCAATTGCATAACTTCAAATGTGTTGCCTCATTAAAACCTTGACAAGGAAAAACCCAATGGGACAAAACCTTGACTATGGGAAAAGAGTACAATGTGTTGAATCCTAGTAAAGTCGCTTTGTTAAAGATGATCACTTCTCTTGTTGCTTCAAAACTTCTAAAGTAGAAAAACTATACGGGAAAAAGTAATCTCGGTGAAGGGAAAAAGAGTTCAACACACCTAGATAGATGTCGATATCATATCATTAGATACTCCCCCTGATGTTGCCATCTCCCACTGCCACATTCTCATCAAATTTCACTTGGCTGACTTGAATGTTTAGGCAACACTGTTGTTGCTGATTATAAAAGAACTTTGGTGAATTATGTTTGGTATTATCACCCTTGATATACCCTTGCTTCATCTGTTCGATACAAGTTGTATTATCTTCATAAATGCAAGTCGACTCTTCAGTGGTAGAACTTAAACCACTTGTCCCTCGAATATGTGTAATGATAGACCTTAACCATATACACTCGCGAACCGCCTCATGTAGAAAAATGATCTCAGAGTGGTTTGTGGAGGTCTCCACGAGAGTTTGCTTGGCAGGTCTCCAGGATATCGTTGTGTTCCCTATGGTGAATACATAACCAGTTTGGGATCGAGCTTTATGTAGGTATGAGAGGTACCCAGCAGGGGGTTTCAGTATAGGGGGTTTCCTTAGCACTCCTCCTTACTTCCTTATAGGGATAAAATAGACCCATGTCAATGGTTCCTTTAAGGTATATAAATACATTCTTTATACCATTCTAATGACGTTGCGTTGGCGCTAAGCTATATCTAGCTAACAAGTTTACCGAGAATGAAATGACCGGTTGAATACATTGTGCTAAGTACAATAATGCACCTATTGCACTTAGGTAAAGAATTTCATCTCCTAATATTTCTTCGTCATCTTCCTTGAAACAAAATGGATCCTTATTTACATCTAAGCTTCGACCAATCATGGGAGTGCTAGCAGGATGCACTTTGTCCATATAAATTTCCTGAGTATCTTTTGGACATATGCAGAATGGTGAATTAATATACCACAAGCTCGATGTTCTAGTTCAAGTCCTAGACAAAACCGAGTTTTCCCAAGATCTTTCATCACAAATTCAGATTTCAAATAGCTTTCGGTTTCTATTATTTCATTAAGAGTACCTATTATGTTCATATCATCAATATAAACAGCTATAATCGCAAATCCGGAACTTGTTTTCTTTATAAAAACGCAGGGGAATAGTTCATTATTTGTATTCTCTTCCCAATCAAATAATCACTTAAACGGGTATATCACATCCGCCCAGGTTGCTTTATTCTGTAAAGTGAGTGTTTCAACTTAATTGTGAACGCACTATGTGGTTTAGAGTTACTTGAATTGGGAAATGGAAGACTATCAGACACTTTCATGTATACCTTTAAATCAAAATCCCCATAGAGATATGATGTAACTACATCCATAAGATGCATTTCAAGTCCTTCTGAAACTACCAGACTAACTAAGTAGCGAAATGTTATAACGTCCATTACAGGGGAACATGTTTCTTCATAATCAATTCCAGGGAATTGTGAGAAACCTTGTGCCACAAGGCGAGCCTTATACCTCAAGACTTCGTTCTTCTTATTAAGCTTTCTGACAAATACCCATTTGTGTCCTACAGGTTTTACACTTGGTGGGGTTAGCATTACCGGATCAAATACCCATCTTTTTTCTAGTGATTTTAGTTATGCCTGGATTGCAACTTCCCATTTAGGCCAATTTGTTATTCTTTGGCATTCTGCAATAAAGCGTGGTTCGATATCATCGTGCTCTATGATTTCTTGAGAAACAATATATGCAAATATATCATCAATATGCGTGGAAGATCTTTCAAACAACATAAATGCACTTTCATAATCCATAGAAATTTCTTTGTTCTCTGGAATCATTTCAAACATCGGAGCGTCCTCCAGTATTGATTCATGGATATAACTATAGTCAGAGACAATCTCATGAGAGGGATTATCTGTATTGATGATAAATGGATCGGGTTGTGCCTTACTCACTCTTTTCTTCCTTGGTTGAGTATCGATCGAACCAGGTGATCTTCCTCTTTTCCTTTGGGGGGTCACGGCTTCAGCTGCACTTCCACCAAGTGTAGGCTTGGCACCTCTATATAATGTGATCTATCCCGTATTAGGGATTTCTAACCTTGTAGGCACGTTTGCAGCTGGTATGTGTGATCTCGTCACTTTAGCAATATCAGTAAATGCATCAGACATTGAATCTGCTACATCTTGAAGATCGATAATTTTTTTCACTTCACTTTCACATTGTGGAGTACGGGGATCAAGGTGAGACAACGTAGGAACACACCACAATAATTCTTGTCATTCCCTTAGAAAATCTTTTTTCATATCTCCCCCTAACAACGCGAATGTTGTCTCATCAAAGTGACAATCCGCAAATCTAGCGGTAAAGAAATCGCATGTCAAAGGTTCTAAATAGAGGAAAATTTTCCTGGATTCATACCCAACATAAATACCTAATCGTTTTTGTGGACCCATTGGGAAAAGAAAACATATTTGGCACAAATTATAATGGAGCTTTTGAGATGGTACTCAATGATTTGATACGATCCAAAAGAAGAAACAAAATTCTTACGGCTGAAAATGAGCTCATGCTGATAACGTATTAGAGTAAAACTATAAGTGAGAGAGAAGAGGCAGAAAGAAAGATCAGACGTTTCTATTTCATTAGGTTAGATTCATTATACAAGATAAATCATTTATATATAATCAAATGGAAAGCCGTAGATATTTTATTGGACTGCATATCCATGGGGCGTGAGCCCTCTAATATTTTTGAAAATTTTAAAAAATATTGAAGTAAAAAAAAATAATTTTAATAAAAAATGGTATAAACATAATATTAAAAGGTTAAGAATATAACAATGCCGACCACTAATCCATTGCATAGCCACCTACCTACCATAGATGGTAAAAATACGAGAGCTCTACCACTAAACCAAGCGTTTTGCTTCGGTTAATAATGCATACATTATATATGCATATACTTCATTTACATTACGAATTTTTGATTCACCCGTTTATATGTTATACGATGTTTCGATATGAAAAACGAATCGTATATCTATTCATTATTTAAACAAAATTTGGTATAAAAAATCAAGGTGAATAAACTTACCATGCATAAAACCTTTCCATATTATCTTTTATAAAGAAAAATCATTTTTATTAAAAATGAGACAAAAACCCCATTTCACTTAATACTAATTAAATTTAGATTTTAATTATTTTTAATATACCCGAGATGCCCTTCTATATATAACCTAGGTATGTTAATTTTCTTTTTCTTTTTCTTCTTTTTCTTCTTCATCTCCCCACCACCACCACCATCACCAACAACAACAATACTTCCTCCGCCACCATCACCAGCAGCGACACCATCACCAGCAGCGACAGTACCTTCTCCGCCACAACAACACCTTCGTATCCTTCACCAACACCTCTCTTCTTCTTCTTCTCCTCTCCACCACCATCACCAGCAGCAACAATACCTCCTCCGCCACCATCACCAGCAACAACAGTACCTCCTCTGCCACAACAACACCTTCGTATCCTTCACCAACAACACCTCCTCCTTTCCCATCGCTTCCTCGTCGTTATTGTTTCTCCTCCACCACTATATGTCCAAATCCACCAACAACAACACCTCTTCTTCCTCCTTCTATCCTCTACAAACATCACCAACACCTCCAGATCGTCATCGCCGAAAATCATCAACAAAATATAATGATATATCATCATTGTCGAAATTAGGGTTTTTTGTTGGTGAAACGTCAGAAAAACTATGCAACCTTTTTCGGTTTCGTAGTTTTTTTCATCTGTAATTTTATTTGAACCAAAAAAAATGATGGAACCTATTTTTTAGTTGAAAATAAGTGAAACCTTTTTTTTACAGAAAAATGTAATTGATATGTATGAAATCTTATTCGGTTTCATTGTTTTTTTATATGCTGAGACATTTTTTTACAAAAAATGTAATTTAAACAGATGAAACCTTTTTTGGTTTCATTTTTTTTCATCTGTAAATTTATTTGAACCAAAAAAAATATGATGGAACCTATTTTTAGTTGAAAATCAGTGAAACCTATTTTTTTTACAGAAAAATGTAATTGATGTGTATGAAACCTTATTCAGTTTCATTGTTTTTTTATATGATAAGACATTTTTTCTACAGAAAATGTATTTTAAACAGATAAAACCTTATTCGGTTTCATTGTTTTTTTACATGCGGAGACATTTTTTCTTCAGAAAAATGTAATTGAAATGGATGAAACCTTATTCGGTTTCATTGTTGTTTTATATGCTGAGATATTTTTTCTTCAGGAAAATGTAATGGAAATGGATGAAACCTTATTCGGTTTCATAGTGTTTTTTTCATCTGTTTTTTTTTTATTTGAATGAAAAAAAAAAACTATGAAACCATTTTTGGTTTCATAGTGTTTTTTCATCTGTTTTTTTTTTATTTGAATGAAAAAAGAAAAACTATGAAACCCCAAAAGGTTTCATCGTTTTTTTTCATCTGAAATTTTATTGAACGAACAAAAACGATGAAACCAAAACTGAACATAATTGAATCATAAATAAATAAGGGTGAAAACAAATGGAATTGAAACTTTCTATCTTTGAACCTAAGTATGAAAGATTGATTTCGAAACATATGAAACCTAAACCTAACAGATGATGAAACCATTTTTGATTTTGATCTATGATTTTTTTTTTATTTTAGGTTGAAAATGTTACTAATGATAATGAACAACCGTTTCGTCAATATTTTGAAATTGGTTTGATTCTGATTCTAGTTGTAGATGATGCAGATGAGGATGATGAAGTTATTGATGATGAAGATGAAGACGAGGATGATGAAGATGATGATGATGGAGATGAAGACGAGGATGTTGAAGCTACTGATGATGAAGATGAAGACGAGGATGATGAAGCTACTGATGATGAAGATGAAGACGAGGAAAAAATTATGTAAGGTGAAGGGGAAAAATTATGTAAGGTTAAGGTGAAATGGGTGTGATGGGCGTGATGGGCGTGAATAGTTTCTGAAGTTGGGATGAATAATAAGCAAGGGTAATATGGACAGTTGGTTTATAATGAGTTTTTTGTGTTAAATTTGTTTTGTTGGGTTTTATGTAGTTGGATAGTGACACCTTTGGGCTTACCCATGGCTTGTTATTTAAATACAATATTAGAGGAAGCGTAACAAAAGTTCCCCGACCACATGCACAATGAAATGGGACCCACGCCCACCTTCCTAATACCAGAGGCCTCATTTTATGTGGATTGTGTTCGTGGGATTTGGGGTTGTTTTTGTTGCCAATTGTGTTAAGCATTTTTTTATTAAATATCTTATGTTGTCCAAACTATTAGTATTCTCTTATGTTACGGTTCTAAATTTTTGAAGTGAGCATACTTAAAGCCAGCAAATAGCTACTGGCTACTGCAGTCTCTCTTTTAAGTAGGGGTGAACATTTCGGATCGATCCACGGATCCGATTCATCCCATTCATTTTTTATGAGTGGATGTCCAACCGATAATTCAGGACTAAACATGGATATAAATATAGGATTTAATGGATTTTGGATTAGGTGCAGGTGCAGGTGTTACTTTATAACTATAAATATATTGTCATCGTATAGGTTGTATGAAAATTTAAATATTTTTAATAAAGGAATTTTTTGGGTCATCTGCATCTAATATGTCTATTCATATATTAGTTAGATGCGAAATTGCGAATATCAAACTTAATCCGTCGTGACTTGTATATTGAATTGGATGCCGATGAGACTAAGAACGCTCACCCTACTTTCAGTCTTGTTTAGTAACCCTAATTTCAAATTTTCAAACATAAGAATGATAGCAGCAAAACAAGTGACCAGAACGAGTCTACTCAGTTTCGGGAAACTGCAAAACTTTTGCACTGACCTAATTAAAGCAAAACAAAAACAACGACAAAGAAATAAAAAGTAAGCAAATTGGGCAGAGGAAGGCAGAAAGAAACTCGCTCCTTTTCGTCTCTCTCTTTTTCTCTTCTCCTGGCTGTGAGTTTCAGTCTCTCTATTCAGCAACCATGAGCCTCCAGGCACGCGTACGCGTGTCTGCTCCCTTCTCTTCGGCAGTTACACAGACAGATTCTCTCTCTTCTTCTTATCTGTAGGCCCCACGAATACTTGTAACGAAATTCCATATCAGTGGGTCCGACTCAGTTCACAACAAAAACAAGTGAAATTAACGGCTAGTCAGCAGCCATCAAATTATCTCAAGCTTTACTATATTTGTGTCAGTTTATCGGCTTAAAACTGCATCACTTTCTCAGCCATCACTACCACTACTACAACAAAGAATATGGGTGGGCCTTCTTTTTCTTTTTATATTAATAGGAAAAATACTTGGTTACTTTCATCCTCATACTTATAAGCCAATCAGAAGTCGAAAGGTAGCTAGTTATATTATTGAAACTAGGGTTATACATGCTAACGGGTTTCCTTTAAAACCGACTTGAACCGAACCGATTAGGGCGAAATTGAACCGAACCGTTTGTTAATGGAACGGTTTTGGAAAAAAAATTAGGAACCGATAGTCACGGCTTCGGTTTTGGTTTGACCAAAAACCGAACCGTTATGCCATGGAAAACCGAATAATATATACCGTTGATATAGTTTTTATTATACTTGATAGATTAAATCAGGACCCTCCAATCATCCTGATATATATACACATAACCTAAAGTTCTAAACCTAAATCACATTTTCACTTCGACAGACAACAACCAGATTCTTCTTCTTCTTCTTCTCCTATGCCTCCAGCCTCCCACCTTTTTCTTCTTCTTCTTCTTCTCCATTGCATCCATCCTGTTCAGACCTGTAGTAATGGATCACTTACATATGCCAGTTGAATCTCAATAAACACCAGAGGCAGTATTAAGTACTTGTTTCTCTAACTTAGAACTTAAGAATTAGGGTTTGCAGCAGTAGTAAGTATTTGTTCTTGGTTTCTTTCAACTCTTAAAATCTAGGGTTTGCGGCTCTGTAAGGTGTCATTTGAAATTTAGGGTTTTAAACTTTTATTGGGTGTGCTGAATTTAGGGTTTTAAACTTTTAATGGGTGTGCTGAATTAAAGAACCATTTGTTGGGTTTAAGCTGATTTGATTAATTATGATTGTTTTTAACAGGTTCTATTGATCATAGCCATGTATACTCTTATGGCCAGCACTTATTTGGAGAAACTCCTCCCAGGTACTTGCAGATCCCTATCTCCGTGTCTTTCAATATATATTTTGGATTATCTAATGTTGGGTTATTCATGAATTGGATTAAACAGTGTTGATATAAGTCATGGGTATATGAGTAATACAGAACTTGAGAAAGCAATGAAGCACTTTGCTCATAAATGCAGTTCCATTTCTAGACTATACATGTTTGATTTTTTGCAGATACATAGACAGTTCTTTTTTTTGGTTGATTGTGAATTTGTGTTGGAGCTTTGACTGACTTGACCTTTGGTTTCTCTCTTTCGAGGGATTCTTGGATTGAAAAATGAGCAGTATCGGAAAGAGTGTTAATGAAGTTAACTTGGTAATGAAACTTTACATAATGCAGTTGCTATTACGTTTTTTATTGAATGGAAGGTGTTACTATGAGTAAATTTTGTGTTTTTGACTAAAGAGATTTTTGGTTCATTTCGTGTAGTGGGTATTGCAAATTTCCGATAATCCGGGGATACAAGAGCCTGAACCTGCATTTAAGGTGAGAATAGCTTGTTACAGATCATTCTGTTTCCTTTGTTTATAACAGCTCTATGTGCTTTAAAATTTTCGAGTCTAAGAACTTTCAAACTAGGGCGAATCAGTGTAGTACGACTATACGAGGGATGGTTTATAACTTTTTGTTTGTGGTATGATTAGAGGGAAGCGTGTTTTTGTATCTTTCCATATGAGAAATTGTTTCTTTGCGCAAGATTTTATCTTCTTGGTTGAAATTGTAGAATTTGTGGACACTCTCTCTAAGTCCAAGTTTATACATATAATAGAGGAGGATGAGGATTAATGAGAACTGTGGACCTGTACCGTGGTACAAAGGTAATTCATTTCTTTTTTTCTTTCTTTGTTTTCACTGCTAGCATTCTGTAGCCTGTAGGGACAATTGAATATTTATATATGTGATTGAATATTTCTGTAGCCATTGTTGTATTGACCTTGGTTCCTACCAGGCTACCATTATTAGATTTGTTTGTCTTTCATTCAAGTATATTTATGTTTGATTGAATGCCAGGCCCAGAGTTAGATGACAACAACAACAGCAAGCATATTTATGTCTGTGGAAGAAATATACCAACAAGGAAGCAAAGGAGCAACAACAAGAGATGACAACAACAACAACAAGTCAGCAACAACAACAACAACAACAACAATAACAAGTCAGCAACAACAACAACCAACAGGTCATGACAAGAGAGAAAGTGTCTGTTTGTGGATCCAATTGCTTAAGTTAAAATAGATTGTGTGCAAATAATTATGGATTTTTTTTATGTGTTCTGTAACTCTGTTTGTGTTCCAAATATGCAGGAATTTTATGTTGTTTCAATTGCTTAAATGTTTGCAGGAATTTTATGAAAAATGAATGTGAAAATGTCTGTTTTTTTGGTTTTTTCTGAGATTTGTGCTGTCAGTTTAATGAAACTGACATAACCAGTCGGTTAACCGAAACCGACTGAAAAAAACCGAAACTGGATAAAACCGAATAAAAACTGAACCGATGGTTAATGGTTCGATTTTGGTAAGATTTTTAGAAAACTGGCTATACCAGTTTTGGGTTTGGTTTGGCCAAAAACTGAACCGAAACCGCCATGAACATTCCTAACTGAAACCAAATACTTCCGAAAAACGCTTATTATTTACCAAAGGATGCCATTGAATTATTACAATTGTGTACTTGGTGTGGATAACGATCTAGACCGTTGAGTGTTCTTAGAGAGTTGAGTTTGATGAGAAGTTCAATGATTAGTGATTTAAGGTTGAGGTGTTTCACTAGGTGGTGTGGTATAATTATTATCTGCTTCTGTTTATTGGGGCATGAGAAAAAGAAGCATTTAGTAAATGAGGAAATCATGATGAGATGATCACAGTCAAAATAATTACTCACTTGAAGATTCTTTTATGTGTTAGATTTTGACGAACCCTAAATTAGATACACAGTGTTGGATTGGATCATATATATCTTTCATAAAACATTTTCTGTGCGAAGCAGAGTAACTTATTTCTGGGTTTCTTTTTCATTTATTTTTATTATTATCTTCAAAGTTGTAAACTTTATTGTTTAACTCACGTTAATTTCAAGGATTTGGGTCTTAAGAGAGTTAAATTATTGTTTCTGGGTGTTGAAGATCATTACTGAAAAATGACAGTAGAGGAGGAATTCGTAAGAAGAAGAAGTAGTAGTATTCTTAGTGAAGATGAACAGAAAAATGATTTGTTTCCAATTGGTATGCGTGTTTTAGCTGTTGATGATGATCTTATTTGCTTGAGGGTCTTAGAATCTCTTCTTAGGAAATGTCAATACCACGGTAAACATAGTTTACTCCTTCATTTAATTGTTTTCCAGAATAGTTTGACTCTAGATTTTTTTTGTATGGAAATATGGAACTGATGGAGAATTTCTGTGAAAATTAACGGAGTTTTGGTGGAAATATATAGACATGTTTTCTTTTGCAATTTTCTTTAAAGTTGAGATGGTTTCTTTTTTCTTCCTAGACTTAATATTTACTAAATTTATTTGTTAAAAAAGTTGGAGATTTTGATTTTGTTATCTAGTCTTGGATCTTGTTTCTGCCAACCCATATATTTCCATTAGATTAGGTTATTGATTCTTGTTTTCATTAAATTTGAGTCAAGAAAGAATTAATATATGGATTTTCTCAAATCTGATATTTTTGTTTTATTTGCAGTTACTACTACTACTCAGGCTGTTACAGCATTGAAGATGTTAAGAGAAAATAGAGATAAGTTTGATTTAGTTATCAGTGATGTTCAGATGCCTGACATGGATGGTTTCAAACTTCTTGAGCTTGTGGGTCTTGAAATGGACCTTCCTGTAATAAGTGAGTAAAAGACAGTTAGTTAGATATCCTTTTTTGTTTTGATTTGTTGTTGAATTTATTTACGTATGTGTTAGTCTTATCTTAATCATGCTTCATTTGGTTCTGTTGGGCTTCCTGTTCAATTTTTTAAACGCTGAGATTTTTATACATAAGACCCTTTAAATTTCGACAATAAGCTAATGGGTTTAAAGTTTTGATCTTTAGTGTTGTCAGCGAATGGAGATACAAGAAATGTGATGAGGGGAATTACTCATGGTGCTTGTGACTACTTACTGAAACCTGTTAGAATTGAGGAGCTCAAAAACATATGGCAACATGTACTTAGGAAAAAGAAGGTTGACCCCAAAGACCAAAATAATCTTGACAATTCAGGCAATCTTAATTCTGGAAAAGGTCCTGCAAATGTTGGAAATGATGATCGAACTAAGCTCAACAGGAAACGCAAAGATCAGAATGAAGAAGATGACGATGAGTGTGATGAGAATGATGACCCATCTTCGCAGAAGAAGCCCAGGGTAGTTTGGTCGGTGGAGCTTCACCGCAAATTCGTTGCAGCAGTTAATCAGTTGGGAATTGATAGTATGTCTTTTATTACAAATTTTGAATGTTCTGTAGTTTATATGGAGTTTGATTCAGTTAGCCCTTGTGTTACTTGGGTCAAAAAGATCACAACACATGAATGTTGGGACTCAGACGGTCACTAGGTGGTGTAACTCCCAACAATCACATGGCAGAGTCTTGCTGCCCACATCTAAAATAGCTCTATAAATTTGAATTCGTTCAATCATGGTTACTTGCATTTTTTTTTCTTCTAATTCTTTTGTTTCCTGTCATTTATAATGCAGAAGCTGTCCCTAAGAAGATACTTGATCTGATGAATGTGGACAGACTTACTAGAGAAAATGTGGCAAGCCATCTTCAGGCACAAATTCATCTCTGCTCTTTTCTTTCTTCCATGATTGTGATTGTTTAGAACCAAGGATCAAATATTTGTACAAATGTGTGCTTGTCATTTCCAATAAGAATAATGTTTTCTCAAAGTATACCTTTTGATTTCACACCAGCTGTTGTTAGAATTTTAAAATAGATATTACAAGACAACTAAGTTTTCTGACCGTATCCTTGTTTAAAAAAAATATTTGACTTGCAAACCAGAAATACATTTCCATGAGTTTCACATCCTTACGCACGAGCCTCATTTTGTTATTGCAGAAATATCGTCTTTATCTGAAAAGGATTAGTTGCGTGGCAAGCGAGCAAGCGAACATGGTTGCTGCTTTAGGTGGTAAAGATGCCTCCTATTTGCGCATGGGTTCATTGGATGGACTTGGAGATTTCCATGGCTTTGCAGGACCAGGGAAGCTGCCGAATGGTTCTTTGGCATCATATTCGTCTGCTGGGATGCTTGGAAGATTGAATGCCCCTCTTGGTTTGGGCTTACATGGACCCTCTTCTGAAATGGTGCAACTAGGTCTACCCCAACAACTGACCAACTCTGTCCATGATCTAGGGAAGCTTCACCAGAATGGAAATTTTCTTCAGGGGATGCCGACGTCGCTGGAACTTGACCAATTGCAAAAAAGCAAGAGCATTTCTCGTATAGGAGAGTTCTCTTCCTCCATTGATTCAACAGCTTTTCTGGGTCCTAGTAATTTCTCAGAAACTGGAGTCACCATCGGTAATTCAAACAACTCATTTCTAAATGTCCATAACAACTCACTGCTGTTACAAGGAGTACCGCAACAAACCCAGAACAGAATTGGATTTGCAAATCAGTCTTCTATGAGAATGCCGTCAGTCAATTCTGAATCTTTTGAGTTGGGATTTGGTGCTTCTTCTCATTTACCTGATCAGAGTAGGTGCAGTGACAATTGGCCGAGTGCTGCTCCATTAAATGGTTTTCCATCAAATCCTCTGCCATTGGGTGACAATCCGTTTAGCCATTTGGATTTATCGTCAGGTGGCTTAAGAGAAAATATGTCTTCGATTAACCCCTCTATCCGGAGTAATTCACTTGACGTATCCTCGAACAGTGTAACAACTCTGCACGAATCAAGAAGTGATTTACAAGCAGGGCATATTGGTGTTAATGTTCAACATGACAAGTTCTCGAACTTTGTGAATCTGGGTGATAATGTTGGCCAGAGTATGAATTTAGTTCCTAAGCAGAAATGGATTAGTCATAAACAAGACTACAGCCAAAACTCAAATCTTCTGTTTAGTTCATCAAATCCATCAGAACCTATTCATGGTGTTGTGGGTGCCTTAGGCCAGAATAATAATACAATGAGCAACAGAAAGACTGATTTTATTTCCACATCGCAACCAAATTCTGGTAATACTCCATATTTAACACGACATAATGGGATTGAGAAACTGTCTATTGACAGGACAGAAGATTTTCTCTTGGATCAGAATAAGTCACACAGTGGAGTTATGTCCAATAATTGTGGCTCCTTGGAGGATCTAATGACCGCAATGATTAAACGGGTAAGTAAATGGTCCTGTTTTAAACACACTCAGTACTCGTTTTAATTGATTATATTATGATTTTTGAGCACGAGTTGATAGTGTTAGATTAGTTCAACACAGTTTAGTTATAGTTGTTATAGCCACTTGATTATTTACATCTTGAACTATGCTGACAACATGTCTCCTTTCCATTAGGTTGAATTTATGCTCTAAAAACCGTTATTAGGAAAACACAGAAATTAAGAACAATGATGCTGTGATTCATAAACCAATATGCCTTTTTATTAATACTATACTACCTCTGTTTCAGCGAAAATGTTACTATCGCTTTTTCATTTTAGGTTAAAATGAAAAAGTGATAGTAACACTTTTGATGAAACGAAAGGAGTATATGTTGTGTACCCTCGTTTGTGTGTTAGCTAAATAGATTAACAGAGAAAAGTAATATGAGTAAAGGTGGTGGATTCATACCACCTTCTTTCCCTAATCAGGAAAAGTTAACCTCAAGTTCACATTGCTCATTCATTGATATAGTTTCTGTCCTGTAGTATGTCTCAGTCTGAAGTAGGGATACCATGAGGCACGTCAGAATAAAAAGTACATTGAAATGCCTTAAATCATACATCTTGCTAGCATTCTTTAACTAACGAGTCCTTACATGCCTGAAATCATACATCTTGCTAGCATTCTTTAACCAACAGGTCCCTACATTGATTTATCTTCTTGATTTCCTTTTTCTGGTCGTGCACAATCTTTGTTATATATCTGTTATCACTGATAAAATCGTGCAATCAAATTTAATGTAATTTTTTTTGTTTACTGTATGAACTTGGTTTGATAATTTCCGTTGTCTTTTTCTAGGACTTTCGATAAAATTGTTGAGTTTCTTCTTATGCAGGAGCGAGACGAACTTACATCAAGGGATGGAGATATTGGATGTGATATTTTTACAGTCAGAACATGTATGTGAAATAACACGGTTTAAGCTATTAACATCCTCTTAGAAAATGGAAACAAAGGACGCTTGCAACAGCATGTCATGAAATACTCTTGTTTTCATTAAGAGAAAGGAGTTTGTATCACCATCTTCAATGACATGTAATCTCTTGCTTTTTTTTTATCTGAAGTGTTTAATACTCTGCATGTTGCAAGGTCTTACTCCGTAGTGTCATTTGCTATTATTGGCTTGTATATTTCAGCCTTTTGTTCTCTTCTTTTTCCTCTAATCCTCATTATGCCAAGTCTTTTTCAACATCTGAAGTCTTTTAAGACTTGTTTATTTTCATTTTACACCTTCCTCGATTTGGTATGTAAGAATGCATCGCATTGAAAGCAACAAGTAAATATAACTTTGATCCTTTTATAATTTACAAGAACACTATTGCTAAGATTCAAAACTATTATGGGAATATGCAAGTGGTATATTAAAGTACTATATGTATATCTATTAATAGTAGAGATATGTGCTGTAGTATATATGGGAACGTTAAGACAGTAGTAAGAAGAGAGGTAAAGACAGTAGTAAGAAGAGGGGTAATTGAGTGATGGGGAGATATTATTAACTTTATACTTAATTTTTACAGGTACTAGCAGGGGTACAGAGAGGTAATTGAGCGATGGGGAGATATTATTAATTTTAGACTTAATTTTTACACGTACTAGCAGGGGTATATATGTACCACTTTGCATGATAGCTACACTAGAAAATAGGACAGTCCAAGGCACTTGTTGTCAGTATATTTATCGAAAGGTTACTCATCTACACTCACAAATGGCATGTCATGTAATACTCCCTCTTGGATGATCATAGTTCTAAGTTTGTTGTCTCGTTAAAAACCTTGTCAGTAAAAATTCAATGGGACAAAAACCCAGACGAAGGGAAAAAGAGTATAACAAAGAAAATAGAACAGTGTTGGACAAGTGTATGCTACCTCGTTAAAATCTTGACGAAGGAAAAAAGAGTACATTGCAGTATAGTCCATAACTCCCCCTCAACAAAATCTCTGTCAAATTATCTACTTGTATATCTGGCGCATTCTGATTCCATAAACCAGCTTCTGGAAGAGCTTTGTTGGTAATGACTTGGTGGATAGATTAACAAAGTTCTCACATGATTGCATCTCCTGGATATCAATCTCGTTGTTCTTCTGGAGGTGGTGAGAATAAAATATTTTTGGCGAAATATACTTCGTTCTATCACCTTTTATGTAGCCTTCTTTAATTTGTGCTGTGCAAGCTGAGTTTTCTTCATAAATTTTTGTTGGCGTGTCGGTAATAGATGGTAGACAATAAGAACTTTTGAAATGCTCTATTAATGATCTCAGCCACATACACTCTCTATTTGCTTCATGTAAAGCTATTATTTCAGAGTGATTTGAGGAGGTAGCTGGCATGCTCTTCTTACAAGATCACCATAAAATTCCAGTGCCACCGCTAGTGAAGACATATCATGTCTGGGAAATTACTTTGTGTGGATCTGAAAGATAGCCAGCATCTTTATAACCCTTAATATTTGTGCATCCTTCTGAGTCTTTCGAGTAGTACAGTCCCACGTCCATAGTTCCGCGCAGGTAACGAAAAATGTGCTTTACTCCAGACCAATGTCTCTTTGTTGGCGCATAACTGTACCTGGCTAACAAATTTACTGCAAAAGAAATTTCAGGTCTAGTACATTGAGCCAAATACAATAATCCGTCGATGACACTTAAATATGGCACTTCTTGACCAAGCAGTACTTCTGTTTCCTTTTTAGGGAGAAATGAATCTCTTTTAGGATCAAGAGATCTTAAAACCATCAGAGTGCTAAGCATATACGATTTATCCATATTAAAGCCTTTGAGAAGTTTCATCGACTTATGGACAAGAATTACGCCCTCATAATGTTTAAGTTGTAGACCAAGACAAAACTTTGTTTTATCGATATCTTTCATCTCAAACCCCCTTCTTTAAGCATTTTTGTGATGTGGAGAGCTCTTCAGGAGTTCCAATAATATTGATGTCATCTACATATGCAACAATTATGGCAAATCCAGTGTTTGCCTTTTTAATGAAAATACATGGGCATATAGGATTGTTCACATACCCCTGACTTAACAAGTATTCACTTAGACAATTGTACAATATTCGTCCAGATTGTTTCAAACCATACAAGGCTCGATTTAGTTTTAGTGAACACATATGATATGGTTTATCTGCTGATAACTGAAAACCTTCAGGGATTTTCATATAGATATTTGTATCCAGTTTTCCATTCAGATACGTAATAACCACATCCATTAGATGCATGTCAAGTCCTTCATGGACTATGAGACTAATCAAATACCGAAAAGTAATTGTATCCATTACAGGAGAATATATTTCCTCATAATCAATCCCTAGTCTGTGCGAGAAACCTTGTGCTACTAGTCTCGCTTTATAACGAACGACTTCGTTTTTCTCATTTCGCTTGCGCACAAACACCCATTTGAAGCCAACCGGTCTTACATTATCTGGTGTTTAGACTGTAGTACCAAAAATATTGCGCTTAACGAGAGAAAATAATTCTGCTTGGATTTCTTTTTCTATTTTGACCAATTATCTCTTTGACGACATTCCTCTATAGGGTGTGGTTCAATACCATCATCATCCAAGGCAATGTCAGTAGCTACTTTAAATGAAAATATGTCGTCAACAATCATTGTGTTTCGATCCCAAATTTCTCTATTGCATGATAATTAATAGAGGCTTCCTCATTTTGAGGTTCCATTGTTTCTGTGGAGACATTCTCCTCGTCAGAAGATCTATTTTCCGAGAGTTTGGACCTTCTTTAATGGACTCCGCAAGAGTACCATTAGATAATGATCGAGATTGGTTTATCCTCTTTCGAGGATCATAATCCTTTGAACCAACTGGTCGTCCACGCTTACGGCGTACCTTAGAAGACTCATTTGCTACTACATCCACGGTTTGTTCTATATAAACATCAATACGTGATGGAACATTTTTAGCTAGAACATCTACTTTCATTATTTTTGTTATATCTTTAAATACATCTGGCATTTGATTTGCAATATTTTAAAGATGTAAAATCTTATGTACTTGATTCTCACACTGACTAGTGCGCACATCAAGATGAGATAACTCTACTATATACCAGGATAGTTCACGCAGTTATTCAGGCGGTCGTTCCCCGGCCCGGGGCGGGGTACTCAACCGTGACCCCAATGGCGGGAAGATTGTCTCATCAAAATGGAAATCTACAAATCTTGCCGTAAAAACATCCAATATTAATGATTCAAGATATCGAATTATAGACGGTGATTCAAAACCAACATATATCCTAATTCAACATTGTGGGCCAAACTTCGTACGTTGCGATGGTGCAATAGGAACATAAACAGCACAACCAAAAACACGCAAATGAGATATGTCAGGTGGATAATCCAGCACATGTTGTAAAGGGGAATACTAATTATTTGCACAAGGTCGGTAACATACCAGTGCAGTAGCATGTAAAATAGCATGTCCCCAAGCAGAAACAAGGAGCTAAGTTTTCATAAGTATAGGTTGGGCAATGAGTTGTAGGTGCTTAATGAATGATTCTTCTAAACCATTTTGTGCATGCATATGAGCAACATGATGCTCAACATCAATGCCTAACGACATACAATCTGCGTTAAATTCCTTTGAGGGAAACTCCGCTGCACCATCAAGTCTATATTGATGGAATAATCAGGAAAATGAGCATGTAATATAATAATTTGGGCAATTATCCGAGCAAATGCTAAATTACGTGTCGAAAGTAAACAAACATATGACCATCTAGCAGAGGCATCGATCAGAACCATAAAGTACTGAAAGGGTCCACTATAGGGGTGTATATAACCACATATATCACCTTGTATTCTTTGTAAGAAAGCAGGTGATTCCAGAACTACTTTAGTCGAGGAAGGTTTCGTAATAAGTTTCCTCAAAGAACAAGTTGTGCAACCAAGTTCTTTGTTAAACAAAAGTTTTTGTAAAGGATGTCCCTGACAGTTCTGAACAATTCTACTCATCAGTAGAGGACTAGTGTGGGGTCAAGCGGGGTCTGCTGACCCCACTCAATGTTGATTTATTAGAGTATTTGGTAATGGATGTTATAGGTGTTGACCCCACTTAATTTCTTTAAAAACCAATTGACCCCCCTTATATTTTTTTGAAAATCAACTTTTACTTTCTTTTATTAAAATTTTGTCTACAAAAGCCTGTACTAGGATACTTTACTAGACTTTGTTACTTCACATAGTTTTTATATCTAGAATTGGTAAAATTTATAATACGTCCAAAAATTTCGGGCAGCCTCCGAGTGCGGTTCTATTAATGCTTTAACTCCAGTAAGATGAATCTCTAGCTCAGCCACTGCTACTCTTCATAGTAGAACCTGGGTGTCCAAGTTGATTGTGCCACAAAACAAATGTATTCGGGTTATAAAACTTTCGAACTATGACCGAATAAGATTCAACTTTTCGAATCTTTGTATGGTACAACCTAGACGCAAGATATTCAATCCTCTCAACAATATGCCTTTCGTTAGGCGATGTAATGTAAGCACTCCTTATTGTTCTCATCAACCATTTTAATGTGGTATCCATTACGGCGTATATCTTTGAAGGTCAACATATTCTTGTGGGATCCGAAGGAATATAACACACCATTAATAGTAAACATGGAACCGCCTGGTAATGATACACATGCTTTACCAATACCTTCTACAAGGTTAGATGAACCACTGATGGTAGTAATATTAGCCTTGAACCTTTTCAAGGTGACAAAGTACTTAGTACTTCGAAATATTGAATTTGTCGTTCCACTATCAACAAAACAAATTCACCATCGAGATTGCTTTCGAGTCCATACCCTTCCATATACATAAAGAAGGTATAAGATGGTTGCACAAAGTAAATGTGGAAAAGCATGTATATTACACATATTCATACGTATTATACACGTGCAAACAAAAGATACGTATAAGCAAAAAAAACATCAAAAGAAGGTAAGTACCAACACATAAAGTAGGATATTACAACTTTAATTTACATTAAACAAACCATCAGCAAACTGATCAAACTCAGTCTGGTATTTAGTGCCCTCAAAGTCAAGCAAGTAATTGGAGACCTCTAATTTTGGAGATTATGTGGAAGCATAGCGTTCTGCTGAATTCATCTCGATGTCTGCCTCTTTTCCTTTCTGAGCTTTCATGTGAGGTTCACAGAGATGTGGAGCAGCGCGACAATCTTTATACCAATGCTCTGTACTACCACAACGATTCCAACCCTGATCATT
>JAJJMC010010050.1:3107403-3146014 GCA_023531435.1 Papaver californicum
AGGGGGGGGGGGATTCCAGTCTTCTTATGAGGATTAAAAGACGATTCCCCCTTTTCTCGCTTCGCTTCCATATTTTTATTATACAGATGGTATCGGGCATTTTATACCTTTTTCCTCCGCATTTACGCTTCTTTCCATGATAACCTTGTTTACCACGATCATGTCCATAACCTTAATACGATGCTTACTTCTGGCCCGGAGCAGAACCCTAAACCCTGAACTCAGAGCAGAATCACAAGGACGGGACTCATGATTTTTCACCAACAATTCGTTATTCTGCTCAGCTAAAAGAAGACAACATAACATATCAGAATACCGTGTAAAATGGCGTTCTCGATACATTTGCTACAATACAATATGCGAAGAGTGAAATGTACTGAATGTCTTCTCTAGCTTAGATTCTTCTGATAACGGTTCATCGCACAATTCAAATTTGGAAGCGATCTTGTACAATTCAGAACTGTAATCCCCTACGGACTTAAAATTCTGAAACCTCAGATGAATCCATTGATTACGAATATTTTGAAGGGTGACCACCTTATAATGGTCATATCTCTCCCTGAGATTATTTCATAATTTTAGGGTCGCGGAGAGATACCGACGCAAGTAAGTTACATCGTTGGCTCGTTCATTTGACGCATTATCTCCGCCACTGATCGTATGACCAAGCTTTTTAGATTCCAAATGTAATTCTGCATCGAACGCCCATGAAAGATAGTTTTCACCAGTAGTTTCCAGTGCTATAAAATCAAGACTAATTAATTTTGATGATATTCAAAGAAATGTAATAGATAATATCAAACTTGTTCCTTAAATGTTGAAACGGAACTTGAAAACGACCGAAATAGACCATCTCTTTCTTTAGCTTGATTAAACCTTAAACACCACGCTGAGACGTTTCATGCTGATAATTTTTTATAATTTACAAGAACACTATTGCTAATGATTCAAAACTATTATGGGAATAAGCACTAAGACTAGTGGTATATTAAAGTACTATATATATATATATATTAATAGTAGAGGTATGTGTTGTAGTATATATGGGAACGTTAAGACAGTAGTAAAAAGAGAGGTAATTGAGTGATATGGAGATATTATTAACCTTTCAAGACTTAATTTTTGCCCGTACTAACAGGGGTATATATATATACCACTTTGCATGTTAGCTACACTAGAAAATAGGACACGTACAAGGCACTTATTGCCAGTACATTTATCTAATGGTAAGTCATCCACATTCACAAATGACACGTCATGTAACAGATCCACTTTTTTTTTTCTTCTTCTTGTTTTCCCAATTTAGCACGTCCGTCATGCTTTGAAATTTAACTTTTCCAATCTTCGCTTCTATATAATAAATAGAATTCTGTTGTAGATGTCGATGGCTCAAAATATTATCATAAATGTCAACGGATAATTGGATGGAATTTATGTTTCTATCACCGTGGTGTCATACTATGATCGGTAGGCCAAACGGCCTAGCAAATGAAGCGTGTTAGCCAACAAAATTAAGCTTCATTGAGAAAGGCAAGACAAAGCCAAATGTCAAATGCGGCATGCAATGTTGCATTGAAGCATATCGGAGGATTTAAGTCTACACATCTCAAGGATGATACGAGAATGTGGAATAGGCCAAGAGTTGGCCTATGCATTGGTCCAAGGCCCGACCAAAGCCTGGAAAATGCGTGCAAGAAATTAGCATATGGATGCTCCACTATTGTCTAGTACTCGGCTAAGTAAAGCATATGGTGTGCGATGCTTCCTCAGGGATGCAACACAAGTAGCTAATGCATCCTCAGGGATGCAACACAAGAATTTGATATGTCCTCAAGAATACAACACAAGGCCAGAGCTCGAGGACGCGTGATGGTGTATGGTTGGCTCATAAGTGACAGTTATGAGTTGGTTATTTACTTTACGCATAAGCCAGAGTTGTGGAACAAAGGAGAACGGGTTATAAAGGGATTTTATTACCTAGTGGGAGTTTCCATAACTGTTTGGAACAGGTGGTGACGGCTGGATCAAGAGATAGGAGAAACTGGCCAGTTATAGAAGGTTATGGAAGTACCAGATTGGACAGATGTCTGTCCAATGCGTGTATATCAATTGTGCATGTTTTTTTGGCCATTGTAATTGTTGTATAAAAGATGCAAAGGCATTAAAAAATCAGTAGGGTTGCATATGAGAGTGTAAGACTTAGATTGTGAGTGTAATTGGTGAAGTAAGGCTTGATTCATGAGGAACAAGTTTGTGTAAGTCCCTAAGTGGGCAAGTTTTTTTTATCTTCCCATTTGATGCAATCAAAGTAAGTTGATTGTGTCATAAGCTTTGTGCTCTTGCTTTGTTAATTGTGTTTGTGTATGTATGTCATTGTTCGAATTTATTATGGGGTACATTTGAGAAGAAAAGAGAAAGAAGATTAAAGACTTTTGTTGCTAAGTGTCTAAGAGTTAGGCAGAAGCATGCTTTGATGAAAGTGTGCTAGGATGTGTACTTGTGTGTGAAGCTTATTCACTGATCCACAGAGTATTGTCGATCGTTACCCAAGGAAATTGAAAGTTATGAATTGGGGGAGTGACACATACATGCTACATATGTATGCATCAACATGTGTAAATGCATGTGTCATGTTACCGATAACGTATTTTTTTAGATAATAATCTTTTTTACTGACATTTAAAATAAAGAATGAGGATTTGCGTTTCTCCCATTATTTTTATCTAAGTTTCGGAGGTCAGAATATTTTCCGGACTTGATGTCCTTACAAAAGATTCTTTCAAAAATATTTAAACAGATAATGAGCTAGTCCATTATGGAGTTTGTTTTCCAATTGTTTACTCTCCTCCATCCTTGTAAAGTTTTGTTGAGATTTTTGTTTTTTCATAGAAGAATAAAGGCCTAGCAATATAATTGAGTTTCCAACTCCAAAACATCTTGGACAACTATGCAGTTTCCTTCTTATTTTCCATAGGCTCGAATTCACCTTGTTCATCTATTAATGTTTTCTCCAGTGGTACTTATGATAGTAACACCCACGCCAATTAGACCTTTATTTAATCATAGTAGCTCATATAGGCAAATGAAATGTGCAGTAACAGTTGCTGGGAATTTGCAGTAGTAGTAGTAGTAGTAGTAGTAGTAGTAGTGGTTATGTTTCTTTTAGGATTGATTGACTGATGATTCATGGAAGTAGTAAGATGATTTATTATCTAGGTTCATGTCCTTTTAGGACAAGTTTTATTTCTCTGAAAGAGAGCTTCACATACCAGCAAATTATGGCACATAAGCTTTCTCAGGGTCCAAATTGAGTAAGAGGATGGTCTTACTAAACCAACTAGAGATAGCACCATTCAACTAGACAAGCATAGCCATTAGTGGCATTTTCCAGATTCGGAGAACAGTATGCCCAAACATCCTTAGTAAAACAACATTCCATGAAAGAATGCTCTCATGTTTCAATATTGTTCGTGCACAGAACACTATTAAGGTCAATATGATTTATATAAAAGGAAGTATCTTAATTTTCATTTTCCAGATGAAAAAACGGATTCTAGGTATCACTTTGAGCCCCCATATTTTCTCAGCTAAACTATCCGTTTCTTGTTATTTTTTCTTATCAAGTAAGTTATATAAAGAATTGACGGAGATGATCCCTTGAGAGTTATAAATCCATTTCAGAATGTCTTCCTTGTCTTTATTTGGTTTGATAGCTAATATCCTTTCAACAATACTCAAATCAAAGATTTGTTGCAAAACTTAAACATTCCATCCATACTGAGCCATTAATTCCTCCACCATTTTGTAGATGCACTCATTTATCTAATTCCTGAAAATTATGGGATATCCTTCAAGGTCATGTATCCAATTATCCTTCAGAATATGCACATTGGTCTATTTTCCTATTTCCTATATAATGTGCTCCTTTATAACCATCAATCCTTTGTAGACACTTTTCCAAGCCCAGGAAGAGACATCATTGCAGGTGGCATGGAACGGATTATTGTTAGGGAAAATACCTAACTTTCATAGTATGAACCCATATGGAAAAATACTTACCTTTCATAGTGTGATTGGTGCGCGTCGTTTACACAACAAATTAATTTTCCTTATATTCCACATAATTAACTAGTAATATAATGACAAGGAGTTCGTTCCCACGAAGAGCAGGGTGATTCTAGTTTTTATCAATATCAAAAGGGGGATTTTTAGGTTGTAAAATAAAATAAATAAAAGGAAATAATAAAAACTGATTTTAAACAATGAGAAGAAAGACGATTAAGGACTCCTTCATCGTCACTGAAAAACAACTTAATTAAAATACTCGTATATTTCTTGGTAGATTTATATTGTCATCAACCGTAGAATAGCAATAAGCTCTGTTATCCCCGGAATTCTTGTCGTCACTGGATATTGAAGTGCTCGACTACCAGATTTGATCCAACTAACCCACCAAAAATAGGCTCTCAAGGTGTAAATTAATCGTACGTTTACGCTTTGTGAATTAGGTTGATTCTAGCATTATACGCATAAGCTCGGTCTGCTTACTGGTGTCATCTCTATATACAATCCCTCTGTCAGATTTTGCAATGTAATACTCGTGTAAAGAATTGAATACAATTACAAGTATCACACAACCCTAAACTAGTAGAAGAATTATTATTAGGTTGATTTAAATGGCCAATTAAATAACCCAATAATAATTCTTAAACAATAAAAGTAGGAGATATAATCGATAATTGAAATTAAAACTTAAAATAAACTTGTAAAAAAAATAATTAAGATTTTATTATTCAGGACTTTGAGATCATCCTTAATCAAAGAAGAAGATTAACTACTCATGATACAAAGAAAGAAGAAGAAGAGAAAACAATAAATCATAACGGTTTTCCCTTGTGAGGGGAAAACCCTAACCTCCTGTGCTAGCCTCTCCCCTTGCTTCCTTGTGTTGTAGAAAAAATTATGTGTGGAAGTTGTATCTAGGCTCCCCTTTATATAGCCTTTTGTAACCTCCTCTTGATGTTTATCCAACTAGGAAACCTAATAACCATCAAATATTTTCACTTCATTTTGATCCTTATCCATGTAGAAAACTTAATCTCCTTAAATACTAACACCTTCTCTTAATTCTTATCTAATTAGGACACACCTCCTCAAAATCCAATAAAAATCCTTATTTTCTCGTCTAAGACAAGCCCAAAACGCATCCTTCTTTCTCTTCCCGCACAGACCCAAAATAGGCCCAACAGAAACCAAATTCAAGTTGGTTTTATAGTTTTGCTCATAACTTCTTCATACGACTTCGGAATGGCCTCATTCTTTTTGCGTTGGCTTCATATTTTCATTTTCTAAAAGATGGTGAGAAGAAATCCTGGATTTAAACGAATTCTACTTAGTATTTGGTTCTTCTTCATGTGTAGTGCTTCACTTCCTTGCTCATTATAATACTTTGTATCTCTTTTTTGGATGATTCACCTAATAAAAGAAAAAAACTATAAAACAAGCATAATACAAGGTAATATGAAAACTAGATATTCAAACTAGAAAATTGTTTGTAAAAAATATAAACATAGATTTTCTACTAAAAATATGTAATTTATGCACTTATCAGTGATCCCAGATAGAGTTAGGTTGGTGGAAAAATCTCTACATATTTTGGGAAATAAGAGGCATGTTCATCTTGTTTAAGTTTTTCAAGAAATTTCCACCTTTTTCCTTTATTTTACATAACACCATCCCATTTTTTCATGTACACTCCATTACATTGACCGTTCTTACTAGGCCGACCCTGAGAATTGATGGCCCAAAGTTAAATTCGGGGATAATATACCTGTTATATACATGCTCAAGTAATATAAGGGAAAAGAATCTTTCACCCTTAAATTATCTTCGTAAAGTTGTAAATCAACCAACAATTATGTTATATTGTAAGCATAATGACTATAATTTATTTTATTTTAAGATGAACTTGCACTCTCATGAGTTAAAATAAGAGAAAAAAATAAGCATAAGTTAGAACAACAAAGAATTAAATATAATAATATAATTGATTAACAATTAATCACAATCACCTATGTAAAATAATTGGTATCCTAATAAAATTATTGTAGTAGTGTAAAGAACAATTGGAATATAATTGTTAATAAATTAATTATTAAATATGTCTTGGGTTGTTTTTAAAATTTAAATACTTTAATAATTCCCTTAAACTACGCTTAATTCCCTTTGTTTTACAAGAGTTTATGAAAAGAAGGCGAATAGTATAAAATGTTATGAAGAGAGCGAAAACGTGTTGACATATCCTTATATAACAATTTAACTCTTTAATAAAAATACCTTTGATCAATAGGATTTTCTTTTGCTTCTCCTATAAATGGGTTAACTATCACGAATTACACCCACTAAAAAAACTACTTTGCATTGGTACCTTTGTAATAAAAC
Source organism: Papaver californicum (assembly GCA_023531435.1). Lineage (NCBI taxonomy): Eukaryota > Viridiplantae > Streptophyta > Magnoliopsida > Ranunculales > Papaveraceae > Papaver > Papaver californicum. The sequence continues at coordinate 3,113,845 of JAJJMC010010050.1, forward strand.
AGACATACAACAAATTTTCTACCCTACCTTGTGTGATGGCCAATGTTGACCTTCGTCTACTTTGGGCCAAGGCCGACTCTGATTTTTACCCCACCAGAAATTTCTAACCAATCCAGTATCCCTTTGGGTTATCTTTTTAGGAATTATAGAAGTTTTTTTTTTTTAACAAAGCTCCTTAGGAGATTTTATTAAAAAATATGAAAAAAAAAATTAGAGAGGGGGCTAGACCTGACCTCAAGAAAATGGGAAGAAGCGGAAAGCTAAAATAGAAAAGATAAGAGACATACAAATTATTTGAACATAAAAGTAGGTAGATATGAGCGATCATTTCCTAAAGCAACACGAATAAACTGAGGAGGTTCACTCCACCACTGAGAACCTTTAGAAGCTCCCCACTTTGCTAATAAATATGATACTCCATTACCTTCTCTATAGATATGTGAAAAATCTGAACTAAATCGATGATAAAACTCTCAAATAATTCTCCCAATGAACTAGCAACTCCCATGGAACCAAAGAAGAGTCAGAAATAGCTAATATAACATGCATTGAATCACATTCGGGCCAAACCCTAGTCATGCCTCTGACTTGTGGTAACCTGAATGCATGAATTGCACCACAAAATTTTGCCGAAACCGAAGAATTTATGCCAATGGATTGAGCCATACTACCCAATGTTTTACTAATTAAAAACCCATATCCCGCGAGACCAGGATTACCTAAAGAACAACCATTCAAGTTTAACCATCCTAATGGGAAGGCTATGGGTTATTTCAGTTGACAAGAGGCGTTCGCCAAGGTGATCTCTATCTCCTCTTTTATTACGTCTGACTGAGGATGTGCTCAGTAAAAGGATATCTCGTTTGATTAGGGAAAGTCAAATTCATGTTATATCTTTGCCCAGAGGTACTACTGCCCCATCTCATATTTTGTATGCAGATGATATTATGGTTTTCTGTAAAGGTACAAGACATGACGTGGATAATCTCAAGAGTTTTTTCGAAGAATATTGTTTTTGCTCTGGTCAAATGATTAGCATCTTAAAGCGCAAAGTATTTGCCAGTAAGCATATTTGTAAAGAGCAAATTCAATGGCCAATATCTATGGGATTCCCATGGGATCTCTACATTTCGTTATTTGGGTGTTCCAATTTTCAGGGTAAACCTAAAAAATGGGACATTCAAACGATAATGGATAGAATTAAACAAAAATCTGCTACCTGGAGTCTCTTTCCATGATGGGTAGAGTGGAACTAGTAAATTATGTATAGTTAGCTCCTTATTATATAGCTTTTATGTGCATAAATGGTTAAAATTCAGTATTCATATTCTAGAACGGTGGATGAGAAATTTTATTTGGCCAGATGATATTAGTTTTACTCACCATACTACTGTTGCTTGGAAAAAACTTTGTTTACCTGTTGCAGAAGATGGACTAAACATAAGATCTTTGGTTAGCCTTAATAATGCTGCCTTGATGAGGAACACTTGGAAAATTATGGTCGGAGATTCTGAATGGTGTCGCTTCATAAATTCTCGCTTCAAAGGATGCGCTTATAAAAAAATCTTCCATTTGGCCGAGTTTTTGTTGACAGTGGGAAATGATTAAAAACAATGTGATTTGGTTAGTAGGAGACGGTACTCGTATTTAATTTTGGAGAGACAACCGGTGCTTGATCTTAGAAATATATAGAAAAGTATTTTAAGTTGGATGCAGTCAATCTTAACTATTGATGAATTCGTTGTAGATTGGAGTTGGCATATTCCAGATTTCATGCCATAGTTACAAGAGGTTCGTAGCCATATTAAAGTTATTCCACTAGCTCCTTACATGAAAGATAAGATGATATAGGATAGCGGAAAGACATGGGAGATTTCGATGAAAGAAGCCTATGAATTTTGCAGGCCGAGAAGAGCTATTGACAGAGATTTCAGTGATTTATGGAAGATTAAAACGCCTCCACGCAGATCTTGGGTTGTTTGGAAATTACTTCACCAACGTATAACAACAGACGACATTATTATTTTCAAATGAACGCACTCTGCGAACTGCTGTAATTTGTGTTCATTTCCTTGTTTCAGTGAGTCACAACAACATATGTTTTTCTATTGTTCCTTTGCAACTGCCCTTTGGCGATGGGTGGGCAGCGTTTTTGATGTTCAGTTGGAGGCTAGAAGTATGTGTGAGCTTTTCCAGTTGGTAAGGAACTACAACAATAGCTCTTAGCTTGCAAATCTGCTATGGGTTGCTGTCATCAACTGTTTTTGTTTAATATGGTGGATGCATAATCAAGTTCGCTTTCATCATACTATAATCTCACTTCAGCAAGCTACAGGCAAGCTGAAATTACTGATTTCAGATTCAGGTAAACACAACAAATGGCATATGTATAATGACTTGCTTGAGATTGCATACTGAATTTCTTCAATGTTGAGTGTCGAATGGTAAAGTTTCTAATACAGTCTTCGCCATCAAACCTCTGCCAGCTGGAGACAGAGACTTACTTCTCATCCCTGAAGTTTCCCATCAATCTTATCCATTAAGTTATCAAAACAAGTAATCTTTGATTTGTTGATAAATAAAGGGTTTCTCAGATATTTATCTTCAAGTTTAATTTTCTTAACTTTAAGATTGTCGATTATAGCTTTACCAAAGCTATTATTAATGGGAAATTTGCTAGCTAGTCTAAAAAATCCGGACCGTGTTAACTATTAGTCCACTCGCGAAACCCACTTTAACCATAAGTCCAAAAATTATTTCAAAACTCCCAATTACGATTCTGCTCATCACGTGTACTGATCCCACGTCCTCCACCTCCTACACTACTCGGATTCTTAACGGAAAAAATAGTTTCATTAACTCCACCAACATTACTCGACTTCATAACTTTCCCTCACTAAAACCTTAAAAACTAGGGCAAAATCAAAATCAGGAAACACCTGAAACAAACACCAAAAACCGAAAATCGAAATATGTAACAGTAGGCTTTGATTTCTTTCAGCATTATACAACTCAAACCTAAGCTACTGTCAGCATTATACTACTGCAAAATTTCCATCTAAAATGGGTATAAAACGAAAAATCAACATAAGTATAAAGGAAACAGTGATTGAAGAACACGATACTCCTCAATCTCCACCACCGAAGAAGAACAAGGAACCTTCTACAATAGATTCTATACCAACAAAATCAAGAAAGAAGAAGAATAATGAAGTTGTTGATTCTCCAACAACATAAAAAAAACGAAACAAACTGTTGTTGATTCTCCAGCAAAAACAAAACAGAAGAAGAACAAAGAAGTTATTGGTTCTCAAACAAGATCAAAAACAATGAAACAAACTGTTGTTGATTCTCCAACCAAATCAAAAAAGAAGAAGAACAGTGGAGTTGTTGATTCCCCAACAACATCGGAAGAAAATGTAACAGTTGTTGTAGATTCTCCATCTACAAAGAAGAAAAAGAAAGCTCTTGTTGTTCGTTCTCCATCTACATCACAGAAGAAGAAGAAGAAGAAGAAGAAGAAGAAGAGTGTTGATGTTTCTGGTAAAAAAGGTACATATCATTGGTGCATATCAATATATAACATACTTTGTTCATGTTATAGGAGTTAGATATAGCATACAGCATGGGTACATTCAATATATATTTTTATTTCTTTTTATGTTTTAGCACATAGATTTAGCATGCAAACATAGGGTAAATATTGATATGTACTTGTTTTTAGTATATATTGATCAGTACATATCAGTATATGTTTATTTTCATGTTATAGCATCTAGATATTGATTGCAGGATAAGTATATATTGATATGTACTTTTTTCTAGATATTGAATTGGATCAGTACATATCAATATATACTTTGTTCATGCTATAGAGATAAAGCATATATATAGATGTATACTGTTCTATACTATATCATATAGATCTTGCGTACAAGATAATATATATTGATATGTACTTTGTTCTAATCTTGAATTGGATCAGTACATATCAATGTATACTTTGTTCATAATATAGCAGATACATATCAACATATTAAAAATATATACTTTGTTTTATATTATAGTACATATTGATATATTGTAGGGATATTGATAGTGTGTTCATTATGCAGGTGGTGTGAAGAAAACAACAAAACCTGCACCTGCTAGGAAGATATACAGAAGTGGTTTCATGGGGATTTTCTCACTTGTTAAAGCAATCAAGGAAGAAAATCTTGAGTTGAGTGAAACTCAGTTGCGGATAATCAGTGAGCAATCATATGGGAACTTTTTTCTGATGTTCTGGTACACAAATCTGAGTGCAGATCACGGGAAAAAATGAAACTGTTGTGACCAATATTATAAAGTGTTATAAGAGAAGTAAAGTTGCAGATGAGCTCATATTTGAGTTCAAAAGGCATGGAGTTTCACATATTCTAACATCCACTCCTGAAGAAGTAGGTGTTATCTTAGGAATGCCAAGAGCAGGAAAAAGACAGCATGAATATATAATGCTGACATCTAGGGGTGGATATAGAAACAGTGCTTTCTTCCAGAGGTTCTTTGCTGATGTACAAAAGACAAAAAAGGTTAATAGAGTGAGGATACAGGAAGAAGTCTTAAAACTTCTAAGAAAAAATCAAGCAACTAAGAAGAAAGTTATGAAGAAAATGAAGAAATTGGAAGTGATGAAGAAAATGAAGAAGAAGAAAGCAAAGAAGGAAGTGAAGAAGGGATTGAGAAAAAAAGTCAAGAAGTGAGAGATGTGAAGACCTGGTAAGGCTTATATGCCTGTTCATGTGTATCACTTTGTTTTTCACAACAAAAGATGCACATGCCTTGACTGAAAAGTACATTGGTCTTGTGGAGGATCTCGAAGCTGCAAAGAATGTGTCATGGCCAGATTTGATACATTCTTACCTTGAAAAGTCATTAAATGACAATGTCAACGCAGTCGAGAATACTACAGGGTGTCTGAACTATTTGTTGGTAAGAATACGTACTAAAAATATTTTTAGTAGTTTACTCAATGAAATCATGATTTACTTTTAACTTTTTTTGTGATTTTTTTTTCCAAAACAGATTTGGTATGCAGAGCATACATATTTGCTGGAACCGGAGGAAATAAAGATGATTCCAGAAAAAATGTTTGTTCCGAGAGCTGCAAAATGGAATCTGTCAAAGTTATGTGCTGAACTCCAAAAAGACATTGATAAAGCTGAATATGAGGTAATAAAAATATGTACTTATTTACTACATTTATGATGTTGTGTTATCCTACAGTATATAATGATATGTATTGAATGTATGATGTTTTTTATCAAACAGTATATATTGATATGTACCTCATGAAAAAACTTGTTTTTATAGAACATATTTCTGAGTACATATTTTGTTGGTTTGGTACAGTTCAATGACAATTTCAAGGTTCAATACACCAATGAAGAAAAGAAAATTCTGAATAAAATAACAAGAAGAGTTGAAGAAGAGAAGAGTGAAGATGAAAAAGAAGAAGATAAAGAAGAAAATGCAGGAAAGGAAGTGGGAAGATAACTGGAAAAGAAGATATGAAGATTTGAGAAATACAATATTTGAGAAATGGGATGAAGCTAACACTATGCAGCATGAGGATGGATCGCTTGATGCGTCAAAGCTTCTGCAAATGTTGAATGACATTTACATGAAAGCTTCTCCCATGCAGCCTGAAAATGAAGAAGAGTTTCGAGACTCATTTGATGGGAGTCCCACTCATTTAGGCACTGACCCAATAAGATAATTCCCATCTTCTACTACTCCAACAGATCCTCTTTGTGAAAACATAACAGAAGGTGGAGTAGTTTTGGGAGAAGAAGTGCCAATTGTTCAGATTCCAACAGAAGATGAACAAAATGATGTGAGTGAAACCATCGTCAAAAGGGTTCCATTTAATGTTGCATTGTCAACACCACCTTCAGGCGCAAGTTCTGTGGTGTTGATGATAATGTTATTAGAACACGGGCTAAATTTGACTTGGAGAAAGAGGTCAAACAGATGCAGGAGAAAAGTAACTCACAGGTAAGTAATGCTGGCTAGTTTCACTCTTTATTACAAATTTGTTTATAAGAAAATAACTGTAAATATCAATATATACTTGATTACAATTGTGTTTTATTATTGTCATATAACTGTAACTATTAGTATGTACTTGATTACAGATTTGTTTTATTATTGTCATATAACTGTATATATCAGTATGTACTTGATTACAAATGTGTTTTATTACTGTCATATAACTGTACATATTAGTATGTATTTAACTATCATGAATAAAACTCTATGGTTGCAGGATGATTTAGCTGGACTTCAACAAGAAGCAATGAAGAAGGTGGTTGAAGCAATTGACCAGAGTCTTGAAATGATGAAAGGGATATCAAAGAATCCAGAGGAACAAGACGTTGAAATCCTGGTCGAAAGCTTCGTCGGCATGAAAATCCCTTTGTTTACTGAGATGGCTAAGATGGAAGACATCAAAAAGTTCACATTCGAAGAATTTTTGGACTTAGCCATTTCCAGCAGGGATGTTTATGATGAAGAATATGCATCTCTCATCCAAGACAATGGTAGTGTTTCAAGCCATACTCTGTTTGGGATTGACATTCGAAAATATTTTGATAATTTATTTGGAAATGATTTACGACGTGTAGAAGTTCGACGAGCTACAGCTGAGCCAAACCAAATAACACCGGAGAAGAATGCGATTCAAGTAACACCTGAGAAGGAAAGTGACCAAGAGGTATATCTTCTACTTGTGGTAATTAACATTTCTTGTCATTGTTTGAAAAAATATGATTCAAAAATAATACTGAAAATCTGGATTCAAAAATGCAGGAACATGAAGTTACAACAACCCAGGCGTCAAGCGACGTGCCCCTAGCAACCAAACTTTCCAAGATGACTGCTGCCAAAGAAAAAGCAAAACCAAAGGTTCTTGCAAAGGAGACAGTCAAACCTATAGAAGAAGCTAGCAGGCGGGTAACCTGTGCAAATCCTGGAAAGAAGACAGATTCATTATTTGATAGTGGAAGTATCTTTTCTGAAAAGAAGAAGCCAAAAACTGAGAAGACAAAAAAGACGATAAAGACAGGAAAAGCCAACAGAGCTCGGAAAGCTCAGAAACCAAGAATGATTTCTTGGATCTTCACAAGTCACCACTCTACGAGAATATGACAGAAGAACAAATAGAGATTCTAATTTCGTACTTTGAGAAAGGAAAGAGAATGTAAGTACTTTCTACCCTTCATTTTAATTTTAAATCAAGTAAGTTTTGCAGTACATATCAAAAAAACTTACTTCAATATGTGTTTTTGTTATAAATGTGCAGCTCTGTTGCTTGGAGAGTAGAGAATGGAGGTGGTATCTGCATTAGCGGGTCTACAATGGAAGATCTAATATTCAACAGAGTATTAGAAAGATCTTCTCAACTATGCTCAATATGAGCTTCAACTGGCTTCTCAAGACGACCGAGCAAATGCCGACGAAGAAAGAAAATACTTTATGGTGTTGCACCTGGATCCAACTGCTTGGGTATGTGTTGTTTTCTTCTTTTATACTTTTGAACATTGGTTATGAAAAAAGTATATATTGATATATATACTTTTGTAAAATAACCTATTAAACGTTTCCGATTTTCATTATCATGTCGAAACGCCAGACTATTTTAAGGGGGCAGAAGTGACTGATGTCATCATGCCAATCTTGAAAATGAGCGATGGCATAGAAAAGATCCTTGTACCAATGTGCCATGACAACAAGCATTGGATCCTGCTGGAATTTGAGTTTGAAACAGAGAAATTCAGACATTACAACTCATCTGTGGCATTCAGGGACCATTGCTATGAAAATTCCAAGAAAATGTCTGAATACCTGTTCAACCCTATCAATCAATTCTTGGATGAGCATAAAAGAAATATGGTGAGCATCGTACGGTTGACAGACTATGGCTCTCCACAACAAGGGATCTGGCCAGACTGCCTTCTTTATGTGATGCATTTTATAAAGATAATATCAAAGATTGATCGTGATAGGAAAAGTTTGGGAGATGACGAACAACTGATGAAGAAGATTCAGATGAAAAGAATCAAGTTAGCTTGCAGGTTGTTGACAGCCACTCATCCTGAAATCAGTTGGGAACCCTCCCAATGAAAATACATGTTTAACTGCAGAGTAATTCAAATATGTTTGTAGTTCTTGGTCTGAGGAGATAAATTGGTGCATTTTGGTTTTTGCTGGGCAGGGTTTTCTGGATAGTACTTCAGTAACTTTCTTATTGTGTTTACTTATTGAACTTGGTTTCTACCTATTCAACTTGGTTTTAGTTATTATGTATATATATATATATATATGTGATGATATTTATTAGCATTGTTAGGTTTCTATTTAATTTTAGAGTTATATAGAAAGGCAGAACAATTTGATATGTGCTAGGAAGTACATATTGATATGTACTTTGTTCTGAAACTCTGAACCAATAGATTCATAATCTAAAACAAGTACATATTGACATGTACTATGAAGTATTCGGAATAAAAATCAAAGAAAAATGTATTGGGAATAAAAACAGTACATATTAAAAGAAAAACAGTACATTTTATTCCCAATACATTTTTCTTTTATAACAACTACAAGATTATAAAAAATAAAAGAAAAATGTATTGGGAATAAAAATCACTAATAACTCTAAAATTCAGTTCTGTCATTAAGAACAAAATTCAGTTGGCACACAAACAAGTTCTGAGAAAAGAAACCTAAAAAAATGCGACTAGTATCTTATAAAAGAATTTAAATCCAAAATGTACTAAAAAAAACTTTAATGAAATTAATTCTCATCCGTATATTGGTACTGACGGATAACATTGCATGTAGCCTTGTTGTGATGAGCTTTCAATTTACAATTTGAACATGTAACAGGATTTTTGCTCCTCTCCCATGCACTCTTGATGCGGTTCATTTTTCTTCTTCCTGGAGGAGCCCTAACTACTATTGGTGGCAGAACAGTATTTTCTGCGGTATCATCAGGCTTGTGGTATTTTGAAAAACATAAATAAGAAAAATCTACTATACTTGTGCAGTTTTGTTGATATATGTTACACTAAATATCAATATGTACTATGCTAGTTCTAGTTTATGGTTTATATGTACTGCTTAAAACCATTCCCATGTATGATACTACCATAAAAAAAGTCAATATGTACTGCTTAAAAACTTACATGTCGTGATTAGGAACAGGTCTAATAACGATTGAATATAGCTGGCGATAACAGCTAACTTTGAAGTATTCGTCGATATAATCAAGGAACTTTCCCCCAGATGCAGCAATAGCTGCAGTAGCATGCGAGCATGGAAAACCATACACGCGCCATCTTTGGCAAGTACAACTCTTTTGTTGTAGATCTACCATATGAGACCTGCAAACAAGAAACCAAGCATATCATTTACGCAGTATATATTGATATTTTCCCTACACAAACAAAAAAGAATATAATCTGCACAATACATATTTGATATTTTCCCTAAAAACTAGTTTAGTGGATATCTCAGTTCAAAAGAGCATGTTACCTAAAAAAACTAACCTTGAGGAATGAACTTTAAAGACGTGAGCATATGACTGACTAACTTTCCAAGGACGACCAATTTGAATGTGTAGTTCAAGCAAGGCTTGATACACAGGGGTTAAGAGTTCCGGATCCATCAAAAGACTTTCTTCACGACGTTCAGACATCAACTCCATTACCCGTAGCCTACACGACAAAATAAAATTAAAAAACAACAAAAATATTATACATATAGTACATATATACTTGTAGTGTTACAAGAAACTTATAAAAACCTGATTGTGTTAGAGAGAGCACAAGGAGGTAACTTCTTCTCGCGGCGAATCCAGTTATTAAAAGACTCGGCAATGCTTGAAGAAGTCTGACAATACCTACAGCCTGGGAAGTATGCACTAGACCACTTTTCCCTAGGAATGTTACGGCAGTATTGAACAACCCAAGGCCTTCCTAGATAAACCATTTCTTGAAGACCTTCTTCATATCTTGCTGGAGAAAGCGCATATGTTGCTTTTTGGAAACAGTCCACCACTTCTTTATATTTTTCATCAGCCTTACTGATGGGAAAGTTCTTTTTCAAGTGGAAAAAACAATAGCTATGATAAGAATCAGGGAAAAATTCAGGAATTGCATTCAACAAAAGGTCATGGGACGATGGTCCACAACTTTTTTAAGATTTTCCATAATCCAATTCCAATTATCATTATCTTCGCTAAAAACTAATGCATAAGCAAAAGGATAAAAACCTGAAAAACAAATATAAAAAACCATATCAATATGTACTTCATTTCTGCACCTTCAAAATTATGTTATACCTACAGTGTATATCAATATGTACTTTATGTATGATGTGTATGATCCTAAAGTACATAAGAAACATATACATATCAAAAATATGTACCATATAAAAAAGTTACCTTGATTGCCGTTAAGACATGTCGCAGCCATTAGACCTCCTTTACACCTCCCCGTAAGAAATGTCGCATCATAAAAGATCATTGGACGGAAAATTTTATAACCCTCTCTACAAGATCCAAAGCAAATAAAAAGTGTGGAATATCTTTGTTGCGTCGTTGAAATTAAAATCTATATAAGACCCTGGGTTGGTTTCCTGAACAACAGTGACCCACCAAGCAAGATCAGTGTATGACTTTACATCGTCACCAAAAATCATTTCATGCGATAACTCTAGTACATGATATGCGTGGTGATACTTGATGTTGATCCCTCCACCAACTTTAATATAATCCATAATCTCTTGCGGCTTTATGAGAGGGTTGTGCTTGACACGCTCATGAACTAAATGATTTACAAGCTTCCTCGAAACAGTTGGACTCCTCAACCTATAACCAGCACCACAAGTGTGCCTACCCACGTAATACTTTATCTTAAACACATCCAAAGACCCATTCATGGCAACCGCGTGAAGCATCCAAGAGCAACAGTCATTGCTGCATCTCACTGTGCATCTCTCAAGGTCATTCTTCAATTTTTTAACCTTATATTCAGTCCTCAAATAATATTTCTCACATGCTAACTAAACAGCTTCAACACCACCATGGAAGAGATGGTTTTTATCTTCAAAAAGATTTTCCCAACCATCAGAAAGAAGAACACTTGCAACCTCTTTAGAATCTTTCATATAATTGTTCCTAGCACTCAAAACCAACTCAGCACTGTTGTCAAGATCAGCACTTCTCAAAGAATTAAATGCACAGGATAACACAACATCGACATGCAACTCAAAGAAATCTGAATTTTTCGTAAAATGTAATGCAGCAAGACCTTGAAGAGATACATCAGCAAGGACATGGACTTTCACTCCATTTTCAACATAATTAATAACAATAGTTGATGGAGTCAACCATCTCCACGCATTACAAATAGTAAACTTCAAATCTTCCAAAGTAGAAGATAACGTAACCAAATATGCAATGTGGTGTTGCTTGTGGTATACATGAGAGTAGCAAAAGCTATTTGGATTAGAACCAACACCTGACATGTTGAACCTGAAGAAATTTGATCCAAATAAAATAACACAAAACACAAAATTAAAACATATATTTTAAGATGATAGGAATACTAAATCTACAGTACAACATAATATGTACTATTTTAGAAGTATCACACATAACAGACAAACAGTGCAAACAAATATGTATTGATTCAAAAATGGTATATTATAAAAAAAGTATATATCGAAAATTTTAGAAAAACAGTACATATTAATATGTATTGAAGAATCATTCAAAACATCCAGAAGAAAGAACAAAAATCATGATTCCCTGAAAAAATAAAAGAAAACCAAATAAAACCTATTATCAAACAACATGTAAAAAAACTGAACTACGACGATCTAATGAACAAAATAGAACGATTACAAAATCAGTTTCAAAGATCAAAAGAAAAACTAAAACACCAACAAAAACGAGATCGATCATGGAATTCAACAAAATGTACATCATAGAAATCTTAATCATTGGGATTTCAGTGTAAGAAAACAAACAAAAACATGAAATCAAGTTGATTATCATGATTTCAGTTTAAAAAACAAAAACAGAACAAAGCATAAACAACAAATATAAGAGCAGAGAAGAAGATTAAAGAAAAATACATGGAGATTTGAAATCGAAACCCTAAAACTGAAAAACACCAACTGAAGCAGAAAGAGAGGAAACATGATTTGTGAGTTGTCGTATTTTTTTTTGGAAGATTTGATTTCCGCTAGATTTATAGTTCGGACAAGAGAGGGGTGTTTATGGGATATTAAAAATCTAATTTTCATTGTCTTCACGTGATTTGGACGCGCGACTCATAAAATCAGTCCAAAAATTTGTTTTTAAACTAGGAGTTAAACCGGATTTGATGGATAGATTAGAGGTTAAACGGGTCTTGTATATAGGATTATGTAGTAATTTTTAGATTATTAATATGGGGAGTGAAGGAAAATACCATACTAATATATCCAGTTGGGCTTTTTATAATGTACGTGGTAGCCAAAGTGAATTGAAGGGTTTGTTAGTGATGTGTGGGATGCCTTTAATTAGCTATTGTAAAGATATTAGCTCTTGTATGGATATGCCTTGAAAAAAAAGTGAATAATTCGATATGCTACCTTTGGAATGCCTGACCGACTAATTTCGTTTACAATCACTTGTTCGGAGATGTTTATGTCCAATTGCGAAAATGACTACGAATTAAATCACCGTTTCAATGAATATGTGAAGCTGATGATATCAAGATGAAATAAAATTTCATTTTCCCCCTTCACAGATTTCTGTTTCACATTTTTTTTTGGTTACTTTTTCATGAATAAGTCAAAAAAAAGGTAAAATCAATACAAAAAGCACCCTATCAGACATATTAAAATCGAAAAAACGTGAACCCAGAATGGGACACCCACCAAAGAACAACCTAATAAGAATCAAAGAAGAGAAAAAAAAGCTCAAAAAAATCTAAAATATTATTGATCAGGAGACTCAGTGTTTTCCAAGAAAGAAGGTCTAGTATTATACATATTACTTCACCTATTGCCAAACTACCCCCTTTTTTTACCAACTTGTCCGTTGAGAAGTTAACTTCTCTGGAACTATGAACAAACTCCATCGCAGTCAGACTAGCAAAAATTATTTGTTTCATTAAGTGACAATGTGACATGTTCATGGCGTTATACTAACTTGGAAGTAAGGTTAGAAAGTCTTATACTTATTGAGACTTTCCTTGCAGCTGGTCAGGATCAAAACAACATGATCACCTCTTATGATTAATTAAACGTGTTATTTTTATATAGTTATATTTATATTATACTCCCTTCGTTTCAGGAAAAGAGTTACTTTCTCTTTAAATTTTTATTCCAACAAAAGAGTTACTTTCATTTTCAACATAACAAACTTTCAAAACTACCTTTGTTATTTTAATAAATGTTATTGTTCTCATTATAAAGATATATCTAGTATTAAACTTTTTGTTAGGGTAAATTTGGAAATTAATTATAAAAGTAATTCTCTCTCATCTTGCCTTAACAATTGTGCAAATAGGAAAAGTAACTTTTTTCCTGAAACGGAGGGAGTATTAAGTATGTATTTGTGTGAAGGTAAGAATTACGATTCCATAATTGTTAATTCCAATTTTATATTATGGTATTAATAATCTTATATTATATTAAGTATGTATCGGTGTGAAGGTAAGAATTATAATTCTGCAATTGTTAATTAATTTTATATTATGGTATTAATGATTTTAATACGAGAAGAGCATGAAATTTGTCATGTCCTAAACGATAACACAAAATATAATAATCTTTCGCTACAATAATACCTGGAATTCAAAGTCATTCCATCTAGAATACAATAAGATATGAAAATAGGCACAAGCTAAATATACAGTTACTCAATCTTTATCGACGGTCTTTGAAGTGACCTGCAATTGACACATAAAGAATGCCTGCATATTTCCACTTTTGTCAACCAATATTTCCTCGTTCCTAAATTAAGGGGACGAAGTTGGAGATTTGTTGAAATTATGTAGGTACCGTATGTTTATGTATGTTAAATATTTCCTTCATTGTTTCTTCATAAATTTTTTGTATATAGGCTGCTTGAATCTAGAGAAGATATGTGATTTATAAATGCTAGAACGATCAATGAGAATTGCAAAATTTAACACTCGTATATGCTTTTGTGAGCTTATAATATGTTTAATACACACTAGCTTATATACATCGGCTAGCTTTAAGAAACTAGTATGTAATATGCCTTTGTATATGTTGTAGAGGCAACAATGAAAGTTGAAGATTTAATTTGTACCTCGTATATATACAACGTCAATCGATGATGGGTGTTGCATGTCTTTAAATAATATTAAGAGTTAATATCAAGTCTCCTCATCGCCTAAACTATTATTAAAATAATAAATTCGGTGAATTAAATTTGGATCAGTGATTAAGCTAGCAAATATAAGTATGTTTTTAGTTAAGTAATTTGGTAAATGAGGAAGATGCAACTATGGTAAAAAACAACAGTTTTCGAGGCTCAAAAACCTGATAAATACCACATCACTAAAAGTGGAGAAATACATGACAGTATCATAATGATTAGTTCAATAAATCATCTTCGAACATGGTCGAGTTGTGATATTGTAAAGACATCAACGGTACATACACCTGATGAAGTCTCACACATTATTAATTGTTATCTCAATCAGTCGTCTTGGAAGGACTAGGGACAATGTTGAGATAACATATATACGGTTACATAATTTATTTTACAGTTGTTTTGGTGGAAAAAAAGATAAAAGGGTGAAAGGGTAAATCATAATAAATCGAGAGATCAAAATTGTACAAGGCTAGCCTAAACCCAGGAAATGGTCGTTCAAGCCCTTCGTCGGTCACAAAGGAGGAGTAGGGTTGATCTTAGGAAGGAAAGTAGAGAAAGATGATATTAGAACTTGATGAATTCTAGTTGAAGAATTCAGGTATCTGTAGTAAAGTTCGAGTGGAGAAGATGGAATTATTTATGATAGTTTGGTGAACTTTGATAAACTTGTTCCTTTTTGGAAATATATGAAGTGATCTATTTATAGTGTTGAACACTTGATCTCGTAAGAAGTGAAAAGGTGGAAAATATGGTTGAGAATGTACCCATTATTGCCGGGAAAATTCTTGAAACCATTATATTCATTAATCCCTCATCTAGTAGCATTCCACTTAATTCATTATCATCGTGGGTGTTCAGTTACACCTCACAGGTTGTAGACCGCCAGATTAATACCCAAATGAGTATCCCCCAGTGACATTAATATCTCATAGATTTGATGGTTGGGTCACATGAATGACTTTCTTGATTAATTAATTGAGTATACCAACTACAAGTGTTAAGTCTATTAAGGTTAGTAATTCTATCAGTGGCTCAGAGCATCGAACAAACTATACTTTTCAGCACTGTCTAGACATTGCATCCCCGTAACGCTAGTTGTGGTCATGGTGATGTTATTGTTAGTAACTTATGCCAGATGTTAGCCATTTAGTGAAAATACTCGATTACTAACTATCAGTAGCTTGGTGCATAAACCGGAGCGACCAGTAGCCAATGGCATTGAGTGGCACATTTGAATATCAAAGAATACGTGTATGAGTGCTAAGGCCAACACCATGAAGGCTGCGACGATCAGGCACTAGCATTGGACTAATGCCAAGAAGTAGTCTGGCGCTAGGTTTGGCCTAGCGTCATGAAAGTGTTGCTTAAGGCTTGGATATGCAAGCTTGGAAGTGGCACAAGATTGGAAGTGGTAAACCTGGAAGTGTGCAGGCTTGAAAATGACACAAGCTTGGAAGTGGCAAGCCTGGAAGTACGTAGGTTTGGAAATGGCACAAGCTTGGAAGTGTGCACGCTTGGAAATGGCACAATCCACTACACCAAAACCCTGAATTTGCAACATTTTATTTTTTGGTTTTGCAACGCATGTATGCGTTGTAGATAAAAATGTGTTGCTTTAATTCCTAATTAGAGAAATAATTAAGCAACGCATATCCTACACTTATATGCGTCTCAGTATATGGCATACTAGTAACTCTTTACATTCATATTTCGTTTTTGTAATTCGGATTTTATTCTATTTTTAATTATTATTTTTAATCTAAATTATTTCCCCAAATTTTCCCCATAAAATTTCCCCCTCTTTTCTCTTCAATGTTCTCTCACAAACAATTCCCCCCTCACAACAAATTTCATTTTCAATTAATCCCAAATTTCCGCCAAAACTTGAATATTTCAGGTACACGGTAAACCTGTTTTTTCGGACAAAATTACCATTTTTATTTGTTTCACTTTTCAGACACATAATATCTCTTTGCCTTATTTATTTCTCTCACTCTCAAAACCCAAACCTTTGTATTTCTTTTCTAGGTCTCTTTTTTTTCTCTTCTATACCAGAAAATAATGTTCTGTTTCATTCAACAAAATAACGATTGAAACCTAAAATCCATACCTTTGTTTCCTGATTTCTTATCGAACTAATTTAAGAAACCATAACTTTGTCAACCTAGAAAACCCTTTTCAGTAATAATCCCTAAATTTTTTTCTTGATTTCTTAAACCCTAGCAAAGTACTCTGATATTCTACACGTTTGCGACTCTAAGAAGAATAATCAGGTAGATCCATACCTGTAAATCTAATATCTGATTTCAATTTTAGATTTTGCGATTTTGTGTTTGATTTTTAACTTTGTTTTGGTGTGGATCTTTATATGTATGTTTATCTCTGGGATTTTTCACTTCAAAGGAGTGTTAAGCCAGCATTACTTTTCATCTCCATCAGAGAGTAAGTGAGGTACTTTTTCTCACTCTCACTCTTACTTCGTATACCATGTTTTGTGGTGTTTTAATTTTCAGTCTTTTTTTTACTATTGGAATCTTCTGAAATGAGTATGATCTTTGTGTGTGTTTAAGTCTTATGCTTCTAGGTTAATAGATTATGATTTTGTCTTGGATTTTGTTTATTTGGGGTCTCTTACTATTGGAATCCTGTGAATGAGTATGATATTTGTGTGTGTTTAAGTATTATGCTTGTAGGTTAATATATTTATGATTTTTAGTCTTGGGGTTTATTATTATTGGAATCTTTTGAAATAAGTAAGATCTTTGCCTGGGTATGGTAAACTTGGATCATTTCAAGAGTTCAAGCAATTACTTCGATGAACCTGCAATACTCTACTTTGAGGAAAGACAAGTCTTCTACTCTCAGGATTTGAGGAACCCTGGTTGGTCCATAATCATTCACTAACCTATGTGTTTTACGAGACAAGTAGAGGACCTGTTAAAACCAGAATTTGAAGAGTAGACCTGTTAAAGCAAAAGGAAAAACTTATATGTGCCTAGTGCATTTGAGGCACATGTAAGTTTTTCCTTTTGTTACAAGAAACATATATCAATATCTACCAGCTCCTCTAATTCTAGTCTTAACATTTTTTATTTAAAATTCTTATCCTTCATCTGGTGGAAAATTATCTTAAAACCAAGTCCAAGTAGAGAATAATCAATAGGAATGTTTGAATGATATGAATTTAAATGAAAACTCTTCGTTTGACATGGAGAATGATTTCACTCAGTTGAATGGACGTCCTAGTTCTGCTAGAGGGCCTCAATGAAAACCAGGTGTGTAAAGTTTTAAGCTTTTCGCATTAAATGTTTTCTGGTTAGTGTTTACTCTTGATTCTGGATGTTAAAAATGACCTACAGAGTTGCAGGTTAGATGCGACAGCTAGGTGGTGCAATTAGCTTAATTGTCCAATAAAATCAAGAATTTAGCAATCAAAATGAAGATTTTCCAGCGTTGCCTAGACTTAAAGGTAGGTTTAGTTGCTTTTTGAAACTAAACTTTGATGACTCATTTATGACTAATGAAGACATTTAAACGTATTTGCCTTTCATATTTATTAAAATGGTTGCTCCCACCTTTATAATTTTTTTGCTGGTGAAAATGCTGATTATGTTATATATTTGCATCAGAAAGAACAATTTCACGTCACTTCAGGGTCAATGATGCAATCTCAACACCTCCCTGTGAGTCGTGACTTTTAAGTTTTGAGTCCGTTGTTTTTTTTTTTGTTTTTTTTTTTTTTGTCGACATGCATTAGTTTTAAGATATTCAAATAGATGGGGAAGTCTGGGGATTCAGTTTCTCATAATCGTATCCGTTACCATGAACACAATAACACCAACAACAAGATTCATCAGTCGGTAGTGGTGGGCTTTCTTTCACACCCTCTAACAATCAAGACCTTCAGTTACATGGCTCTGATCTGTTCCCATCTTCTCATTCACCATATAACTCACAGGTACGTTGGTGTTTATTTAGTATTATTTCTGAAGTAACATGAAGTTCCTACGGAGGTGGTTACAGTAGGTTATTTTTATATTTTTTTGACACGGAACTATCAGACTCGATTTCCTTTGATGTTCAAATTGTAGTGACCAAAATATATTGTTGACGTTAAGTTCACTATGCAGTTAATTCGACGCTAATGGATACAAGTCTCTTTTGCAGTGATCAGGAGGCATTTATTTCTGTTGAGGATTTGAGAGTAAACTTGTGGAATCTGGAGATATGTGATCAGTGTTACAAAATTAATGGCATGAAGCCATCCAGCATGGAAAACCTCACAGGTATCTTAAGTGCAACATGGAATTCTAGTGTTCTTCCTATTTTTCTTGACTGGCATCTTGTTTCAGTAGTCATGGTAGAAATTTTAAATGCCACTATTCATGCACCCCATCTGTTCATTGTGATCAGAAGTTAAATGATATTAGTATGGGAAGTAATTTCAAAGGGAATGGAATATTTGACATCGTTAAGGATCAAAAGTTCAATATGACACAAAGTCTTGGTATGAAGCCAAAATCTGGGTATTAACTGATTCCAGGTTTTTTTATTAGATATTTAAAATTTTGCAACCTATATAAGCGTGTCAAACAAAAATTCTAAGTGTGATAAATATGCTAGCAACATAGTTAAAAATGTTGCTTAATTTTATCATACGTTGCTTTAATTGATCAAATATAAACGTTTCTAAGAATTTAAGCAACGCATATCAGTTCATATTAAGCAACGAATATAATGCGTTGCTTCCATGTGTTCCAAAGATTCGTCATGCACAATTTAAGATACATTAAAAGCGTTGCTAAAATTCACAGCAACGGATATAAATGTTCCAAATCAAGGTTTTTGGTGTAGTGATCTTGGAAGTGACAAGTCTGAAAGTGCACAGGTTTGGAAATGGCACAAGCTTGGAAGTGGCAACCTGGAAGTGTGTAGGCTTGGAAATGGCACAAGCTTGGAAGTGACAAGTCTGGAAGTACACAGGCTTGGAAATGACACAAGCTTGGAAGTGGAAAACATAAGTGGCAAGCTTGGAAGTATTATTGTCGCTCTCTTTTCACAATAATCGTGCTGGAGAAAAAACCAATTCAAATTTAATAGATTCAAGATGTGATTTCCTAGATTGGGATTATAAATTCTCCCAGTTTCGTCCATTAAATAATTTTACGTCCTTGGAAATTCTGTTTTAAATTGTAAAGTAGTAAATACTTTTTCACCAAGATCTGATTTTGAGTTATTAAATGATAAGAAAAAAATTCACAAAATTAGGCACAATCCCTAAAGATCCCAATGAATTTGGAATGGAAATTAGGGGACCCTTTTTTATTGATTCTTTTGTCACACTTTCATTATATTTAACATTGTTAAATGAACCCATTCGAGAACAGTTAGATGATGATAAAATGATCAAAGCTTGGGATTCCTTATTGTAATTTACCAACGTACTAATAGTTCCTTGATGTTGGGTAAATGCTTGTTGAATCCTTCGGGCTAATAATAATAAACCAACCAACCCGCCCATTTGGATTCATACGGGATAATATTAACTAAAAGTCAAAGAGGAAGTGACAAATGGGCTTCATAAAAAATAGGTAAGTGGATCGACTTAGGTATATGTAATGACTATAAACCAATTGTTGTGTATGTTTTTTTGTTAAATCCGAATGCATATAAGATAATAATTAATTAATTGGTTTACACTATGAAAGAAACATATGTATATGGGATATTAGATATAGACTAGTTATATATGAACTATTCATAAATCTTATTTCCTTTACGATCTCACTGTGAATTTAGATGAGGATTAATTCCAATAGAAGTCCTTCTATTTTATCTGTGACGAATGAATAAACACATGAAACCAAGAGCATATAAAAGAAAAAAATAATGAAGAATTGAAAGAATGTTTTAGAACTACGAAATGGAAGAACTTGGGCCTATGTATTAATAATTGATAAAGACTATATAAATGGGAACTAAAAACGAGAAATCGAAGTAGTTCTGACGATTCAATAATATAATTACTTCAATATGATATCTCAGTAATGGAAACATAAGGTATTATTTAATCTTGAAAGTAGCAAGCCTGGAAGTGTGCATGCTTGGAAATGGAACAATCTTGAAAGTGTTCGAAGTCAAGGTTATACAAGGGATTTCAAGGACAGGCACGTGCAAGGGATGCTCGAGGATACTGTTAGGCTTGGTGTTATGCTCTGGATATGTGGCAAGGATTGGTGTTGTGCTCTTGGAGATGCAGCAAAGAACTGGTGATGGTGAGGAGCTTAGCATTGTGCCTTGGTACGTTGGTAAGGATCTTGCCGATGTGCCTTGGACATCGGCAGGGAGCTTGGCGCTGGGCTCTTGGAGACCAGAGAGGCTTGGCGTCGTGCCTTTATAGACCAATGATACTTTGTGATGTTCCCTTGGAGACGCGGAAAAGGCTGGCGCTAGGGAGCGAAGGGTGGCATCTGCTGGAGCGAAGGCTGGAGCTGGGCATTCCCAGTTGTGCATGCTAGGGTTTTGGCGTACTTTTCTTTTGTGTAAATTTTGGATTTTGGCTAAGTTGTGGCTACTGATACTTGATGCCAAGGAATTAAGCAAGGAAATTACTGCACTTGGCATAATTTCAAATTGCATATATACATAGAGTATTGAAAGTTCAGTCGTGCGAAGCTCGGATATTGTCTGTATGCATATATGTTATATATAAAAAGGCTATAAGAGCAGCATATAGTGCCTATAACTATTAATAGAACCTGTCTTCTTAGTTATCTCGTGGAATGTGTGATAAAAATCCAGGTTCCATATTTTTGATACGGGGCATAAATAATTTTGTGAATTTGATATTTCTAATACGGGACTGTTTGGGGGGGGAAACGAATATATCATAGTTATTGTAAGCGTTCACCTGATCTCCTCTCTAGAAGAAAGTGCCGATGGTTGAGTAATGGTAGAGTGGAGAAGGTAGAGAAAGTGTCAGTAATTATTCCCACTTCGATTGAGGTTGAATGGACGGTTGCTCAACCCACCACTCCTCTACTCAACTGCCAATCGAACTTTCCAGAGTTTTCTCTTTTGTGGATGCACTTCTGCACCACATGTCGTAGACCACCAGACCAATACCCTAAGGAATATCCCCCTATTTGTGATATTTAATGTCTCGTGTAATTTGTAGCATTTAAGCATTATTAGTTTTAAGTCGAATGAGACTTGTTTAATTAGTCTTTGGACTAAATACTTGTCTTGCTTGACTAGCCTGAAGATTCTAGCAGACTAAACTTAAAATAAAATATTTATGAGGAACAATTGTGTGTTCAACTAGGTCAATTTTCATTGGCATTTTTGCTTTGTAAAATAAGTGTAGCATGATTAGCATCAGTATATACATATGTGATTGAGGCTTAGTATGGTCTTTGATAAGAAAGTTAGGATTTTGGAACTTGTATATGTAAAGCAAGGTTAGATATATAAGCATTAGGAGCTAATGCTAAGACGGGTGGGAATTAAGAACTAATGCTAAGATGGATTAGCTATGGATCTAAGACTAAGAGGCATGAGTTATGGAGCTAATGGTAAGACGGACAAGGATTTTTTTTTAGTGAAGAAGGACATGCCTTGTGTTTAATCCTTAATCTGGACAAGCAATGTTGCTTAGACTAAGCCGGACAAGGTCCATATCCTGACTAAGGCGGACAAGATCCGTATCTTAAGCTAAGACGGACAAGGTTTTCCTCCAAGCTAAGATGGAAAAGGATCGTGTCTATAGCTAAGATGGACAAGAATCATGGTTATATCTTAGACAGACAAGAATCGTGAATATATCCCAGCTAAGACGGACAAGGATCGTGGCTACAACATTTGCAACGCTTTGTATCATAAGCAGGACAAGCTTTTGTATCCTAAGCAGGAAAAGCTTTGTAGACTAAGAAGGACAAGCTTTGTCTCACCATCATCCCCTTGGACTTGGGCGGACAAGAGAATTCTTGTGAAATTTCATCTTTAGAAAATTCAGATTTAGGGTTTTCACTGATAACGCTGTGAAACATTCATACAAAGTCCGTTTTTGATGATATACCCCAAATTTTTGATGCCCAGAAGACCAGATACCTCCCATCATAGAAGGATTTGAGTTTTGAGTTCGTTCATGGCCTCAAAAAGATGCAACAGACAAAAGTCAGGAATTTTTCATATGCGACTTAGTTGAATGTTTGGATCATATCTCTTAGCTCGTTTGTCCGATTGATGTGATTTTTTAATATGTTTTAGTGGACATCCATACGAAGAGTTTAGTATATAACTCGTTCCTATATTCATCACCAATTGCTCCCATATCACAACGTTTTACAGGGAAGTGTATAATCGTATCTGACGGGCTTGATGTAAAAACGCCCTTTTATCTCTTTGGACCATTCGCTTGTGTTTTGGGTGTTTAAATAATGAATCTTTAATATTTTACCCCTGACAATAACCCATCATCTACATCAAGTCCCCTGCTTAACGCGGAATGAGTAATGTTGCGTGGTAAGCACTAGATGATGACAATCTAATAGAATGACAGATGCTTAGTTTGCTTCCCAGATATACCTTTGATGCAGGCTTGAGCATAAATAATCACAATAGATGATCACATAGGAAAAAATATTATGATAAATCCATGTGACTCAGTTGAGATTAGGCACAGATGAATTTAATAATTTACTCGGGGAATAAATGCGTTATTGATGCATAGTCCCCAAATATTGAACACACTATATACATGATACTGTGTAGACTGTAGTGCCTCATATTACTCAGTGAGAGCCTTAACGAATATAAAGCGATAGTAAGTCTGTGCAACTCAGCTGAGAGTTGGGCATGGATGAGATCAATATTGCATTATTGATAAATAGACTTCAAGTACTGAAGGTCTATATAGATACTGTGAATACAATAATGAATCAACGTTACTCAATATGAGTCTTAATAGGTATATATTGAACATGTTCAAGGGATTCAATTGCGGAATTAACAAGTTTGAGCTTCTCTCTACTACTGGACAATCCATCTAGGAGCTAGGGACGAGTCTTGTAGCCAAGACTAAGACGGGTGAGCCTTGTTCTCAAGCTAAGAAAGAACTGCATTAAGAGATAATGCCTAAGAAGGAAAAGCTTCATGCTAAATCCAAAATATGAAGCTTAGTAAGGAAGAGGACAAGCTATGGTTTAGCCATCCACATAAGCCATTTGCAACTCTTACAGATATTACAAATCCAGTTTTGAGTCGTCTCCTTTGCCAATTTGGATTGGAAAATTTCATTGATTGTTTGAGACACTTATAAGTGTTCTGAACTCATTTTTTTAGTGTTTCCAAAGCCCTAAATTGAAAAAAATTTACGCCATTCACATCAGCTGCCTCCTTAAGCAAGGATTGACATCACCAGGATAGATTTATCTAGTAGAAGCTATGAATTTGTATTTGGCACAATTTTGACTCGGTGTCCAAGCACAGTTGTGGTACTTTAGTCAAGTAAATTCGTATGTAACTTGCTACATACTTTCATATAAAATCTATATAGGTATCTTAGTGAGTTAATATTGTTCAGTTGAGCATGAATATTGACATAAAGTAATTTTGGGAATCCAGCTGCAGAATATAGCACCAAATGATTACTCAGATTGCTCTGTACTAGTGGTCAATCCATCTAGGAGCTTGAGATTTTATGTAAAAATTATAGAATATCTGGGAATGTGCACTAGTGTTATTTTGATGATTTTGTACAATAATGAATGTTGGTCAATTCATTAAGTTTGATCGT
This sequence comes from Papaver californicum, assembly GCA_023531435.1. Taxonomy (NCBI): domain Eukaryota; kingdom Viridiplantae; phylum Streptophyta; class Magnoliopsida; order Ranunculales; family Papaveraceae; genus Papaver; species Papaver californicum. Next base: position 3,138,084 of record JAJJMC010010050.1, read on the forward strand.
ATATGTAGTTGCTCTGACAAGTTCAGTCATACATATAGAGAGACAAGGATGAGCACCTGAGAATACTCAAAATTGCTTTATGCTCTGATAAGTTCAGTCACACATATTGAGGGACATAGATTAGCACCTTTGTATAAAGGGATGAACACCTTTTCAGACATAGATGAGCACCTATGTAGACATGGATGATCACCTGCCTTAAAATTCTTTGCAGAATTCTAAGGCTTAATATTTCTGAGACCCGGGTCAGAAATATTTTTTTTATAAAGATTTTAGATGAAAATAAAATAACAGGACTTAGTTGTTAGATATTACCAGAGATATTGCAGTTGGCTTGAGCTTCGAATAGGCAAGCGAGAATGGCCTCTTGGATAGACAGGTAGAGATCCATGGCTTGGAATACCAAGGCAAGACTTGGAGTTGATCGGACAAGTATAACTTGGAAAGTGCGACGAACAAACATGGTTAGAAGGCTACTGGATAAGGCAAGACTTGCTCGTACAAGCATGCTGGAGCCAGGGAAAACAAGCTTTGGTTGGTCAGCAGGACGGATGATCTAGGGAGGACAAGCATTGGCTGGAGCTAGAGAGGACAAGTAAGGTTTGTGGCAGGATGGAAAAGCAATGTATTAGACGTACAAGCAATAACTTGAACGAACAAGCATAGGATTGTCTAGTGTACGAAGGAGTAATCTTTCTTCTGCTTGGATTCATTGTTTTCCATAAAAGAAAACCTTACTCCCCCTTTTAGACCATCAAATAAGCTCTTCCTCCTCTTTAAACCCTAGTTGTTGTTGTTTTTTGTAAGCCTTGTTAATTCTCTTTTCGCATGAGAACATCAACTCCACCATCACCCATTACAATCAGGTAAGCTGGGGTTCTCGACTTAGTTTTGATTTTTACATGAGTAACAGTTCACACGAATACCTTTCTTTTACGTGAGCAACAGTTCATTTGAAAATGGGTGGGAGTTGCATCTCACGTTCTCTCCTTTGCTAGCATCATCGTTTGCTCTTGGAAGGACGATATCGACTCCATTATTTGTCCCTGCTTCATCTGTGGAGTTGATGTTGTAAAGAGATACATGTAACACCACTTGGAAGACAGAGTCAAGAGAAGATGGTGATGAACCCTCATAGTTTTTCTTGATACTAACTGGAGCATATAAGATTGCAACATCTTTGTTTGCCTGATAAAATATTGGTCAGCCTCCCAGTTCCTTATTACTCTTTCTTGTGCAACAATGGTAATACTTTGTAGCTTTCACAGTTGTCGGGTGTCAGACCAAGATAGTTAGACAGTAGAGGCATGCTTGGCCGACCAAGTTGGTTCGACACAAAAAGTTGGCGATAGTAACATGGCTTGAGAAAATTTTCTTGTTGAGTATTTATCGAGGCTGGAGACGGTTGTTTCTTGCCTTGTTATCACTGGTAGATGGAACCTCAATTGTAATAAAATGTTTCTTTGTTAGTAGATTGGTGTCATCAAGACGGAGTAGGTATAGGCGCAGTCCCATGTGGCATACCCATGTTATTAAATATCCCATCTCACATGACCTTTATGTCGCAGCTTTAAGAGTAGACATACTAAATATTTATATGCAAACCATCGATCTTAGTCCAATGTGGTTTATCAACCAGTGCAGTTTATACACGTAGGTTACTATGGTTCTGTACAATATGCTTGATTGTGATGATATCTCAAGAGTAGCAGTGCAGGTACGTAGGCATCAATCCAAGGTGAGCAGCCAACGTTGATACGGGTAGAGTAGTTGATGTTAATCTAAGAGAAGCAATTAGAGGAGACAGACAGTCCTATGCTCATGAGTATTCATCTTTTGATGCTGAGGTTTTAGCCTAATTGAATTGGGAATTTGTATGTTGTTGAACTTAATGATCCAATTGACTCTGATTAAAAATTAGACTGCGTTGAGTCTTCATGGAGTAAATGAACTTCATTCAAACTTTCCGTCAACAATCTGATTCTTCGAATAATCAGTCTTTCAGAGATAGTGGATCTTCTAATGTGTTGGAAGAGAATCCTCATGCCACTTACCAGTCCCTAAGTGTAGCTCACTTGGAATTCACTATTAGAACATATATGATATGATTTGACAGAGATATCATGCTTCTAGCCACTTGATCCTCTCGTATATAACATGGGAGTGTTTGTATTGTTGATTGTTGCTGACGCGCTGTTGATGAAGCAAGAATATGCATGGAAGTTGGTGTCGAAGTCGACGTTGGTGTCGAAACCGACGTTGGTGTCGAGTGTTAATCGTTATTGAAAGTTTTGATCTTATCTGATTATGTAAAATATGATAGCAGTAGAAGCAGATGAGTAATCCCTACGTCTTTAATTACTTGAAGGGTGATGTGATCGTATGTATTTATGGATTTTTATTTAGGATCCTTGATCGTTGTTGGAGCATGGACAATTTCATGATGATTAATCCTACGTATTTGAGTGTCTTGACAGGGATGATATTGACAACAACCTATCTGAGCAGGTTCGGGGCATATTTCGTTCAAGATATAGTCGTCTGTTAGACACAACATGGTTCAGAGCAGTAAAAATATCTTTGCATTGCGCCTTCGAGCAGTAGAGAAGCTCACACATGTGTTACATCATGGATTGAACTACTTGGTTGATAGATTCTCCAGACATGGTGGATCTCCTAAAGGGATAGGCTTTCTACGTATTCTTTCAGTCCCCAAGTGCATCTCTCCTAAGGTTTGTTATTTCTGTTATGTTGGTGGAAGTAAGGAGAGACCGGATCTTCCCTTGGTTTTTGTTGACGTTGAGTGGTACTGGAGTTGTCGCTAGTGCCTATTACATTTTATGGGTCCTTCGAGGTAGTCGGACCACCTGTGGTGCTATAATTGGAATTAGTGCTAGCGCTGATGGTGCAAGCTTGGGTTGTTGTTCTGGCGATAAAGCTTTCCTTTTTCCTCCTTCAATCACAACACCCACATATGGTTGAATGTTATATTGTTTACTTGTAAGCCTTCTGTAAACACAAGTCTCACATGTTTCTTCGTTTCTAGTAGGCCTGACTCTCTTTATCAAAGCAGGTGTATTGTAGTCGATTGCCTGAGTATGGGAAAGAGTATCTTGTATCAGTATCACATCGGTTGTGGTAAGTGGAGTCTGTGCATCCTTTACTTTTTCACTATGCTGGCCAGATGTAGGAAGGGTGATAGGGCCAGTGTTGATGACCAGAGGAGTATTACCAGGAGCACCAGCGTTGGTAGTAGCAGAATTAGTATTGAGGGTTAGTTATTGAACCTGACCTAAGATCAACAACTTCTGAAAATTAGGAAAATTCAAGAAATTGAGAAATTGCAACTAAGAGATTGATCTCCCATTGTGGTCGCCAAAATATTTATGGGGAAAACGAATTAGAATGCTAATTTAGGAAAAGTGGGGTGAGCATGTGATAATTCGTCTAATCCTTAAATATTTGTATTGTTGAAGTACTTTATTTAGATTCGAGAGATCAATCGGTACAATCCTGGCCTAAACCAAGCAATAGACGTTCCAGTCTTTCTTCAGTCACAAAGGAGAAGGGGAATGGTTGGTCTTATGGAGGGAAGCGAGATAAAGATTTAGGTCATCAGACTCTCTAGGAAATAATATGTGTTAATAGATATGAACAAATTCTGTGTGTGGGGGGAGATTGAATGATCGAGTTGTTCGACTTATGTGTTCTTGTTCTTAGACTTGTCTGTCTGTCCTGTGTCAATAGATTGAGGAGTCTATTTATATTATAGCTATTGTAGTCGTTCACCTGACCTCCTCTCTGGAAGAAAGTATCGATAGTTGAGCAGTGTTCGAGTGGAGAAGGTGGAGAAAGTGTCAGTAATTGTTCCCACTTCGATTGAGGTTGAATGGGCGATTGCAACCCACCACTCCTCTACTAAACTGCTGATCGAAATTTCCAGAGTTTTTTCTTTTATGGATGCACTGCTGCACCACATGTCGTAGACCACCAGAACAATACCCTAATGAATATCCTCTCATTTGTGACATTTAATGTCTCTTGTAGTTTGTAACATTTAAGCATTATTAATGTTAAGTCGAATGAGACTTGTTTAATTGGTCTTTTGACTAAAGACTTTTCTTGCTTGACTAGCCTGAAGAGTCTAGCTGGCTAAACTTAAAATAAAATATTTATGAGGAACAATCATATGTTCAAATAGGTCAATTTGCATTGACATGCTTGCTTTATAAAATAAGTGTAACATGCTGAGCATCAGTATATACATATGTGAGTGAGGCTTATAGTATGGCCTTTGATAAGAAAGTTAGGGTTTTGGATCTTGTATATGTTAAGCAAGCTCAGATAGACAAGCATTAGGAGCAATGCTAAGACGGATGAGAATTATGAATTAATTCTAAGGTAGATTAGCTATGGAGCTAAGCCTAAGACGCATTAGCGGTGGATCTAAGGGTAAGACGGACAAGGATTGTGTTTTAGTGAAGACGTACATGCCTGGTGTTTAATCCCTAAGCCGTACAAATATTGTTTAGACTAACACGGACAAGGTCCATATCCTTAATAAGGCGGACAAGGTCCGCCTCCAAGCTAAGATGGACAAGGATCGTGGCTATAGCTAAGACGGACAAGAATCGTGGATATAGCTAAGACGGACAAGAATCGTGGATACATACCAGCTAAGACGGACAAGGATCGTGGCTATAACATTTGCAACCGTTTGTATCATAAGCAAGCAGGAAAAGCTTTATAGCCTAAGAAGTTCAAGTTTTGTCTCAACAAAGAAGGACAAGGTAAGGGGGCATTAGCTCCTTGGACTTGGACGGCAAGAGAATTCTTGTGAAATTTCGTCGTTAAAAAATTCAGATTTAGGGTTTTCACTAATAACGCTGTAAAATCTTCATACGGAGTCCGTTTTTTATAATCAATCCTAAATTTTTCATGCCCATAAGACCAGCTATCCCGAAGTAGGAAGGATTTAAGTTTTGAGTTCGTTCAAGGCCTCAAAAAGACGAAACAGACAAAAGTCATGAAGAATTCAGGAATTTTTCAGATGCGACTTAGTTGAATGCTTGGATCATATCTCTTATCTCGATTATCTGATTGATGTGAATTTTAAGTATGTTGTAGAGGAAATCTATACGAAGAGTTTGGTATATATATATATCGTCCCTAGATTCATCACCAATAGCTCCCAGATCACGATGTGGTACTGGGAATTGGAGAATCGCATTTGACAGGCTTTATGTAAAAACGCCTTTTTAGGTCTTTGGACAATTCGCTTGCATCTTGGGTGTTGATAAGTGCATATTTTACACATCTTGACAGTCAATTTCATGGTAGTATTTACTATATTTCTTGTGAATTATTGTATATTACATTTGTTTTTTAGTTTATATCTTTTATTAGGTGAATCATCCAAAAAGGAACGACAAAGTGTTAGAATGAGCATGAAGTGAAGTGCTACAAAGGAGGAAGAGACAAATACCAAGTGTAAGTTGCCTAAATTCAGGATTTCTCATCATAATATTGAAGAGAACGGATAAACGAAGCCAACGGCGAGAGAATGGGGTCATTCTGACGTCATATGAAGAAGTTTTGGGAAAAACAAGTTCAAGATTTTCTTGGAAGGTAAAGCCATCGAGAAAGACAATTTTCTCCGAGGGTCAAGCCATCGAGAAAATTAAAAAATCTCGGAAGGTTAAGCCATCGAGAAAATCAAAATTCTCAGAGGGTCAGATCATCGAGGTATATATGAGAGCTAGGTATTTTTGACGGGTTTTTCCTGATATTTTTGAGTTTCCAAAACATTGTATGACCGGTATTTGAGAACGGGCACCTCTACAACTTGGGATATCTATTTAAGAGACTCTTCTAATACATTTTAAGATATAATTCTACACATACACATATATTCTTAGACCTAGGTTTTACACAACAAAAAGAGAAGATGGATTTATTTCTTATTCAAGGGTTTACCCCTTTAGGTGAGAAACCATGTTATTTCTTCTTCTTTTTTGTATCATGAGTAGATAGTTTTTATTTATTACGGATGAATTCAGTGTTCTAAGCGTGAATCTTTATTAGTAATACAATTTTATTTGAAGTTTTTATCATTATCGTTTGTTTTCACTACATCTAGGGTTTATGATTGATTTCTAGATTGTTCAAGTGTACAATTGGATTAATCTATTGATCATTCTAATGGTAGTAGAGAGTTTAGCGATCCGTAATTGTCGAGCACCTCCTACACAAGTAGAAAACGTGAGACCTTGCAAAGGGATTCTGTGGAGCAATCGTGTGCGAAGACAACACTAGTAAGTGAACCGAGCGCACTGAGTTTAACTGCTGGGATCAAACCTAAATTCACAAACCTTATAGTGCTCGATTGAGTTACATCTTGTAAGAGAACCTCAAGGTGGCTCAGTTGGATAGAATCTGGTGACTAAGCATACCTGTTATTCGGTGATATAAGGAGTTTTGGGGATAGCTAAGCGTACCTGCTATTCTACGGTTAGTGATGAATGGTTCTGACAAAAGATAGATAAGTATATTACTTCAGTCAACGTTTGGTAACATCGAATGACTCCCTAAATTATATCATTCTTATCATCTTTTTATTGTATTTTTATTTAGTTAATTAATCTACAAAACCTCATTTTCAGTACTTATTCTAGTTTTGTTAATCCAAATAACCTATCAATTACATAGCTCTTTGTGGGAACGATCCTTACTACCGCTATATTACTAGCTAATTAGTGAAAAATATTTTAAATAATTTGTTGCACTTACGAAACGCATCAGGTGTTTAGATAATGAATATTTACTATTTTACCCCTGATAAAAATCCACCATCTATAGGGATATAATTAAATTTACAAATTTTCGCACCTGCCAAAATCCACTATTTATAATTGTAGATTTTATGCCAATGTAAATATCTAAATTTATTCTGGTTGGATATTTAATGAGAGAGAGAACTTGATCAAGGGTTACGTGTTATCGTTTCAATACCTAGATTCTACCTTGATGAATTGAAAAATGCAGAACTGGAAGTTCTGTTGATGAGACATTCCCGATTAAAAACCAGGTGGAAAATCATCGATGATATTGGTTAATCCCAATTGTGTCTCATTTAAATTCCTACATAATAAGTGTCTAAGGTGTTGGATATTACTTTGTTGATTGGTTCAACAAGAGTACGTTATATAGATTTTGGCGTAAACTAGAAACCTTGTGAGGCATGCTATAAAACCACGTAGATTATTTTGTATTGAATACGTATGTTAAGGTACATTTGTTTATTTGAATGAACTTGTGATAGACACATTTTAGTGTCTAGATTGCACCTTAGTTTCTATTAAGTTAGTATTCGATTTTGTAAATATTACGTGTTTTTATGCTTTTGTAGGTACATTTGAAGAATAAAGATTTGTGGAAAAATTGGCTCAAAAAGTGATAAAGGCACCCAAGGACAAGTGTTATTGGCACCCCAAGAATGGATAAGGGACACCCTTGGATCGGGCTGAGTTGGATCGGGCCAACTCAGCGGGTCAACTCGGCTGGATCGGCGAGTCACCGATCCAACTCATCGGGAAGAACTGTGTTCAACTGTGTACAATTTTTACGAGATTTTCAAGTTGTTTTCGATTCTAATTTGTTCCAAAAGCTACAAGAGTCCAAGACCAACTCAAACACATCAAGTTAGAGTGATTTACGCCGGAGAATATTGCACAATCATGAATTTGGACGGAAAAATGGAATCCGGCTTGGAATCCGATTTGTGAAGATTTGGATAGATTTTAAAGAGTTCTATTAGGTTTAGAACTCTCCCTAGGGTTTGTAGAGCCTATATATATGAAGAGAAGCCAAGAAAAATCAGAACAAAAACCTAGAGAAGAAATCAGAGCAATTCCGGCCACTTCCGGTCGCCG
>JAJJMC010010050.1:3146024-3229840 GCA_023531435.1 Papaver californicum
AGTTCGAGAATCGAACCTCTTTTTACCACTATATAAAATCACATCAACTTGTTAACTTGTGCATTGAGTAGATTAGTGTTTTGTTAAGTTGTGTTAAGATGTGTTCGTGCAGGCACACCCGGATGCAAGGTCTTATAGAACTAAAATTACACCTTTCTATGATGATTTGCGTATGATTTATGGTGGTTCACCAATCGATGAGAAAGTTACTGACATGGGTCATGATGAAGAAGAAGATATGGAGGATGATTCTTCAAGTGGAATGTCGGGGGAAACACCACTTGCAATTGAAAGAGATCCAGCTTATGATGTTGAAAACTCTTCACATGCTGATGAGGAGGGTGTTTTGCAGAGAAGCACAGAAGAAGGTACTGAAATAGCTTTTTGTGAGGTAGAGCACATAGATCATTCTTCAGAAACGTCGAACAAACAGAACGAGAAACTGCTCCCTGTAGAAGGGGCTTTTGCAGCAGAAGGATCGTCAAATGTAGTGCTGACTGGTGATGCATATCGTTCTAGGGTCAGTTGGACTCCCCCAATGGACCGTTATTTTATTGATCTTATGAAGGATAATGTCCATCAAGGGAATAAAATCGGTCGTACTTTCTCGAAAGAGGCATGGATGAACATGATTGCATTGTTTAGCAACAAATTTGGAGCTCAGTATGACAAGGAGGTATTGTATAATCGTTTCAAAACACTGAGGAAACAGTATGTTTGCATTAGGAGCCTTCTTGCCCATGGTGGATTTGAATGGGATAAAACACTACAAATGGTCAAAGCTGATGTTCATGTCTAGGATGATTACGTCAAGGTACATCGCTTCCTTGCTTAAAATTTGCATGGATCTTTTTATGTAAGAAAAAGGATCTATTCACAGATTTAATGCAGCTTCTCTCCCGCAGCTGGTCGCTATACTTCTCTTTGGGGTCACATGGAGAATGATCAAGGCATGATTTTTTGAGAGGATGATTTGCGCATCATCCCAAAAATTCAACCTTGAGTCCTTGAATAATCTTTATGCAGGTCCCAAGTTGTTGCCACTGTGGTCAAAAAATCCTGATCTGACTTGTTTATATATGACTCTTTCAATGGCAAATGACTAACATATACAATCCATGCAGGCACACCCAGACGTCAGGCAATACCGAGTCAGGCCTGTGCCGTATTACAAAGATTTGTATATCATATATGGTGATACCAATATCAATGGAAGAAATAGCAATCTTAATATCAGCGGAGACCAGTAGACAATGTTCTGGAAGACTACTCATATTTGAATGGTGATATACTTAATCAGCATAACAAACGTCTACTTAAGTCGCCAATAGGTTCTGGATACTCTAAGAAACTGAAGAACACAGACCAGAGTATGATTGATGCTATTCTTGACATGGCGAGTGCAGTCACATCGTTAGCAGAGAAGAACCAAGAAACAAGTGACTCTGCCTCAATACAAACTTGGATGGCTGCACTTCGTGCTTTACCAGACATAGATAAAGAACTATTTTTAGACGCTTGTGATTTTCTAGAGGTAGATGCAAAGAGAGCGAAAACGTTTATACTTTTAGAGGAAAGCCTACGAAAGAAGTGGTTGGTAAGGGAACTTAGCTCTTCCAAGGCCGGGGAATGTCTATTGTTCTCATGAAGTTGTGTTATGGAGGAATAGGTATTAGATGTTTAAGACTTTGGTTAAATGATTTGATTCTTGCTATACAAGTCTTCTTTTTTTTTGCAAGTAAATGCAGTCCTCTTAATCAATGAAATTTGTGGATGTTTTCTTTTCAGTAGTTGTGTTTTTTTGTTTTTTTTCATTTACAAATTGGTAATTTAATAAAAGCACTGACTTTGGAAGCTAGAAACCCGTCTTACATTTGAAGTAGAGCAATCTAATGTAAAAAAGAGGAGACTATTCCTAGCATTAGATTTATCTACTGCTAATGCATGTTCAATATAGGATGAGGGAGTTATTTCCCAATCAAAATTACTACTGAATTTTTTTATTTCTATAGCCAAAATATCTATTGTACTTTTTGCCGATCTTGGGACAAAATTAAAACCAATAAAATTTTGACAAGAGTTGTTGTTTCCTTGAAAATTGCCCGACTCTACCAAGGTATCAGAGTTTGGTTCTCATTTGGATAGTCAAAAATCTTCTTACAGTCTCCTTTTATGCTGAAGTTGATGAGGTTTTCTCCTTTGCCCACTGTGTTGCTTGTAAGACTCCTATTGCCGTTGCCTCTTCTGGTACATTTGCTGAGGATGATCCTACTTTTCCTCGTTCAAAATCTTCGTTTTCTTCTCCATCTAACATACACCAGTACAAAATGAAAAACTGAGAAAGGCCCCACCTCCTTTTCTATGAGACACCTACGACCAAGGTTGTGAAATCGTGAATCGCAATACAAATCGCTTTCATATTTTAAGGATCGGATCGTACATTGAATCGTGAATCGAAGATTCAATATCATTTTTGTTTTACATCAGAAACTTAAAACAGGAATATATACATGTTGATAGGAACTCAAATTTGTACAAGTTCATTATTATCAAACAAACTAGCGTGGTACAATGGTTTGGCCATTTACCACCTTTAATAAATTAGATTTAAAGGTAATAAATTGAATGATCAAACTTAAAAGATGGTCAAGAATCGGATTTGCTAAAAATCGAATCAAAAATCAAAAATCGAATTTACCAAAAATCGAACCAATCATAAGATTCTAATAACTATGGCTATGACTGCTATCCGTGTTATATTTTGTCTCTTAGTAGAATTCACAAGGTTCATGAAATACAAAATTCAAGTCGCTAGATTACCTTTTTAAATCCTGTGGAACTTCACCTTCTAGTTTAAATAAGGGCAATTTTGACTACACCTCTAAAAAACAATCCAGTTAAACGGTGCCTTCCGCTTTATAAAATGTGATTTTTAGGCCCCATTTTGTCAAATCAGTGGTTAAGTCAGAGTTTGGGCCCACTTTTATCACCTAAAAAGATATAAACGCCCTTGACATTCCATTTAACCAAACTCAACATGAGTTAAGGTTTCTGTTACACAATCCTTCCACTACTAACCATTGGATCATCTTCATCAACACCATAAATCTGCTGCTGCTATCATTGTTGCTACATTTGCAACATAAAAAAAAACAGAAGACCGAGATGGAAAAAAAAAATCAATTAGGAGCCCGAAAGAAAACTCAAGTAAACATAATCATGTAACAAAAAAGGTGTTTTCGTATATGTATTTTTCAATTAGCTATCCACAGTACATTCACTCATTGTTTTGTAGAGATATAACACCTCCTAATGATATGATAAGAGTTGAACATAAACATATAACCACCATACTTGTCATGACCATGGAACAGAATTCAGAATATTGCTACCACACACACAACCCTGATACTAAACATAGACTAATAAGAAATGACATACTTGGTAACTATAGTGATGCAGCTGTAGCTGGAACTTGCCTGGGCTTGTTCTTGGATTATTTTGGCCGCCCTCTACACTTCTTGGCAGGTGTACAACACCAGTCCCTGCTACAAGTGCATACTTGAAGTCTGTTCTTGGTCAAAATCACGTAGTGAGGGAGCTGCTAGAACTTTGTCCATACCAAACTTCTTTGTTTTACCTTGGAAGTTTGCCTGAAAGCATTAGTAGAATTTTAGGGCTTTAGCCTACTGGACCATGTGAAATAATTAGGCTCCGTATTAAAAGATAGTAAAAGGGAAATGTTAAGAGTTCGCAATGCTAATACATGAGTAAAGTATCTTCTTTCTTATACTACAAGTTCAAAACAACAAATTTAAAGTTACAAAGACCAATCCTTTAATCATACTTTAAAATTTAAAGAAAAACCATACACGAAATGTATAACAGAAGAGTAAAAACAAATGCAATTGGTTCTACTCCATTTAACTCAAAGTTACAGGTGCAGATCCATTGGGACTTAAGATATCCATGATTCATAAGTAGAAACTATTTAATTTGTAAGTGATTAAATGAATAGATGCATTTCCTTCGTACTTACTACATGATACAGCACTTGTTATCAACTAATTCTAGTACGTTAATTCTAAATAAATAATTGTGTCTTCACTTTAGTTAGAAATCAATCTATCCATTATTTTTAATCATTACCTCAATGATTCAATCTAAAACAGTCAAGATATGTCTGTATCTATATTGCTATTTTTCTTGATTCATCACCTCCACTAAGAAATAAACAGCCTACACCAATAAGATAAAAGCATCCAAATATCAACACATCCAAGTATATATAGTGATTGAGTGCACATGACAATTCAGAACACAATTCACTTAACAATACAAGTTAGTAGTTGATCTAAATGATAATTTCAATAAATGGAAAATTTTAAATGTTTAATCGATTGATAGAATAGGGTGTTGCATGAAATACATATTAATTTCATAAGAAGGATTTAATACCCAACAGTGAGCATAATCATGAAGAGTAGTAAGTAGTAACACAAGATAGCATCCAATATGTGCATTTGAAGGCAGCAATCATCAATAATAAGCTAATTTAATCACTTGAATAAAATGATTGACGACAAACCCTAGTATCAAAAAACAATCAAAACCCGAGTAACAACCAAAATTTTGTAGCTTCTTTCAGTTAAACAAAAGAAACATCAATTCAGTAAATGTTGATCAAATTGATCAAATACTAATATTAAAATTGTTTTTGTTTTTGTTTTTACTGTTGTTAATCGAAACAAAGAAACACTTTATGGACAACACACGAAAAGCATTACAAAAAATCACTTTTAAAAGACATATTTAATGTTCAACAGAAACATATACATCTTTAGAAAATGAAAAACGTTTATTAACAGAAAACAACTAAAACCTAAAATGGGTTTTCTCCAAATAAGAAAAAAATCAAAGATTTGGCTAATGTCAGAGCTTACCTTTGTTGATGATTCTCCATCAATAATTTTGATCGATCCCAGAGTAAATTTTTTAAAGATTTTTTCCAATCGGGAGAGCTGCAAGATAAAGGTGAGAAATAAAGTGAACTATTTTGGGTTGGATTCACGAATAGCGTTTGATCTTTTTAAGATAAGCAGACACAGTGTGAGATAAAGATGAGAAGATAAACTGTGTTTGTTTCTCTCTGTTTCTTCTACCTAACTTACTATACCTGGCAGCTTCATTTCTCATCTCATATCATTGTCGTTTATTTTCTTCTCGAGATTGAGCTAGTAGTTTTGATTAACTAGAGTTTACAATAGTGGTTTAGTAATAGAGTAAGGGATATTTAAGTTTTTTTAAGTGATAAAAATGGGTCCAATGTCTAACTTAACCACTGATTTTAACATAATGGGGATTAAAAATAACGTTTTCTAAACAGGTGGCGTAGTTTAACTGGATTATTTTTTGAGGGATGCAATTAAAATTACCCTTTAAATAAGAAGCCTCATATAAGGGTTTTTCATTCCAATAGAAGGGCTTTCCATGTGAAGATAAAATAGGGACACTAGGTATGAATTTCAAAAAACACTTATCCATTATATTTTTATAATGGCTAAACTACCCATGTTTAGTTAATATTAGTAAAACTACTTAGCTAATAGATTAGGCTAATAAATATTAATTTAAAATAATCTTATACTTAATTAAATCAAATCAAATTTTTCTTCTTTTTGGTTTGGTGGGAAGAAAAAGTAGAAGAAATGAAAGAGAACTTTTGTAGTTTTTTTTAAAACCCTAGATTTTGATTCACTCAACCAGAGTAATCAGGTATACCTCTAACTTAAACTCTTGGTCTTTTATGGCTTAAATTTGATGAAATTACGTAAAAAAGTATGAATTTTTTTGTGATTCAGGGAACATTACAGTTGGGTTTTCTTGTCGAACCAAACCGTAGACAACATTTACGGTTAGTTGTTCATCCTAACCAAATCGTAACCGTACTTTCATGACGGAAAACCAAATTGTAACAGTTTTCCGATTGGGTTTTCAGGATCGTACCCAACCGTAACTAACAATTACGGTTAGGTGTTCATCCTAATCTAACCGTAACCGTATTTTCATGCGGAACAATCAATCGTAACAGTTTTACGGTTGGGTTTTAGCATAGGACCCAACCGTAACGCATTATGTGCATGGGTATTTGTTGCACCAGTTACGGTTGGGTTCGATTTTTGATTTCCAATCGTAATTAACGGTTAGGTTCGAAGGATAAACCCAACCGTAATCTTTATACGGTTGGGTACGATGCTCATATTCTGACCGTAAATGCATATATCTAGTGTTTTGTTTCCTAATGTTTTTTTCATTAAAAGCAATTGGCGGACACATAGCCGTAAATAAACCTAAGTTGAGTTTTTTCATCTATTTATACCTTGAATCACTTAACAATAAAAAAGAAACTACAATCCATTCATTCAAGTTATATTAAGAAATTCATATTCATAAAAAGAACTAATAAAAACAAAGGCATTGTTCAAATCCATAATCAACTACAACAAAGTAAGTCTTAAGATACCAACAGATAAAAACAGTAACGTTCAAGAACTCCATAAGTTATTCATCCACTACGACAACATTTTTTTGGACATCCTCGTCAGATTTAGATATCTCTTTAGTTATATCTTTAAGCCCTTGTAGAAGTGTTCTTTGTTTTTCAACACTCAACAACTCCCAAGCGGCAATGGAACGCTCAAATCCTTGACCAACCCCTTTTTTTCTTGGGTTGGAGTGTGATCAATTGGTCTTAAATTATTACCCCTCTTGTTCTTGGGTTTTGCTCTATCCTTATTCCTACAACATACAATCAATACAAGTTAGATAATTTCCAAACAGTTCAACACAAACAATCAATCAAAATTTTGAAAATTCAGAATTCTTTACGGTTGGGTTACACATATCGAACCCAACCGTAAAGAATCAACAAAAAGAAGTTCAACTACACAGGAGAATTTACGGTTGGGAATTGACAATCCGACCCAACCATAAATAATCATCAAGAAAAAAATTGAACTAACCAGGAGAATTTACGGTTGGGAATTGACAATCGAAACCAACGGTAAATAATCTTCAAAACAAAAAATTTGAACTATCCAAGATAATTTACGGTTGGCAATTAGAATCGAACCCAAACGTAAGTACAAATTTTTCTGTGAGTGCAAAATAGTTTACGGTTGGGTTCAGAATCGAACCCAACCGTAAAATATCATCTTCATCTCCTTTCTTCTGATTTACGGTTGGGTATTTAAATAACCTGAACGTAAAATTTAAAAGAAACCAGTTACGGTTGAGATTCCAATCGAACCCAACCGTAAATGTTTCTGGAAACCTAATTTTTGGACTTCAAATCAATCGTTCTAACACATTACAATCATAAAATGGAGAAAAATAGCATAGGTTCTTGTAGAATCATACCTCATATACACCATTGGTTGTGGTTGGGGAGTTTGATCGCCTTTAGCACCGATTTCTTCTTCAATTTCTTGATGAGTTGGGTTTTCTTTGTTTGATTGTTTTGGATTCAAATCACTGCTACCTTCTATACCTTTAGTAGAGTTTGTCATCTTGATGAGTTAGGTTTTCTTCGTTTGATCGGCGATTATAAATTTGCGAATCGAAGACGATGAATTTTAATGGAGAAGGAAGGTGAAATGGAGAATGAATAGAAACCGATTAATAGAGATCTACGGTTAGGTTTTAATGAATTGAAAAGGGTAAATTAGACTTTTTATAAAAACAAAGGTAATGTGGACATTTACTATTGATATAGGATATCTCATATCCAAAATTTGGATTAGTCTTCAACTATAGGAAACCCCTCTATTGGAATGGAAAGCCCATGTATACCGTTTTTTAAATAAACTCAAATACTTTGAAGGAAGGCGAAAGATAAAGATGAGCAAGATCGTGGGGAACAGGTTTGTTTTCTCTATCAATTATGCACAACAGTATCTTTTCTAAAACAAATGATAGAGTCTGTTTGTTTCAACAACTTGTACCAATATATATACATAGATATATATATATAACACAGACTACACCCTTGGGGGTCATATTTATCAAATCAGACTGTATAAGCTACTCTGACTGTTTCCACTCTGCATCTAGATGTCAACATGAATCGACATTATTCAACCTACTGCAATAACAGTACATAAGATGTCATCAAGCATGATGGAGAGTAACATTCCCTGTTCAAAAAATGAGACCTGCTAGCCTTCTCCTCTAACCCTTGTCTGAAAGAGGAGATTATTGAACATTTATGATTTGTCATAGCAAGAAACCAGTGTTAAATTCTGCACAGATACCAAAATTATGCATTGCAGTATTGCACAACAAGAAAGCATACAGCCAAAGGAGTTCCACTCACAACGTGCATGTAGGCAAAAAAGAAGTGCAGATTCATCCAAAATTACAGCGCACCACTAAAACCAATTTAAATTTAAATAACAAGCCCAAACAACAATGGGTGAGTTTTGAGTTGTGTCAGTGTTGTGTCACTGACTCACTGTAAGTCTGTAACCTCTTACCATCTAACTCCAACCGGCCCAACTGCCAAATATATAAGACACACCAGCACCTTCTCCGTGCTATTCTCTTTTCTCCCTCTCTGTCTATTACTGAAATCGAAGTGAATAAAAAGATGAATCAGAAAACATGGCCAGCACCATCAGACGGACCAAATTACTCAGCTTTACCATTAGCGAAATTCAACCACAACTTACATCTCCATAATCAACAACACCAACAGGAATTTCACAAAAGAAGACATTTTTTGATCAACAAAACAACAAAGTCAGATCATGGGCATCACCATCAATCAAATTCATCATTAAAATCAAAAACAAAACACAAATCATCAAAACCCACATCATCAATTTCATCATCAAAACCACCAGATTATTCTAATTTCTCATTACTTCCATACGATGTCTTATCAAGAATTGCAGCTTCATTTGCATTACCGGACTTAAGGTC
Source organism: Papaver californicum (assembly GCA_023531435.1). Classification (NCBI taxonomy): domain Eukaryota; kingdom Viridiplantae; phylum Streptophyta; class Magnoliopsida; order Ranunculales; family Papaveraceae; genus Papaver; species Papaver californicum. The sequence continues at coordinate 3,155,007 of JAJJMC010010050.1, forward strand.
ATCATCTTTAGTATGTAAATCATGGAGAGATGCATTAAAACCATTAAGAGAAGCTATAGTTTGTTCGTTGGGGTAAAAGATTTAAACATGGTAAAGGCGGTGTTAGACCTAATATTCAGAAAGCGTTAGATTCATTCTTACAAGGTTCGGTTCGTGGTTCTACACTTGCTATGGTTGATGCTGGTCTTATTTATAGGGAAATGGGTAAAAGAGAAGAAGGAATTATTTTTTACAGAAGAGCTGCTGAACTTGGTGATCCTGTTGGTCGTTGTAATTTGGGGATTTCTTACTTACAAGGTATAATAATAATTTTCTACATTCATATTATTGGTTTCAATGTTCATCCATATTTATCCGAAATCAATACTTAAGGATTAAGTTTGGAGTCCTTTTGTGTCTTTAGTGATGATCGTTTTGGGGTTTTTTAGGGTTTGTGATTGATGTTTAGACTTACTTGGAAGTGGGGGTAGTGTTTACTTAAGCCAAGTGAAGTTCATAAAGATATGTCAACAAACTATAGAGCAGGGACTGTAACCTCTAAACTCAAGTATGAGAGTCAGGCCCTGGTCAACTAGGGTGTCCCTAGATGGGTATTTGGGTGGTTAACCATCCGTTAGTTTAGACTTAAGATTATGAAGGTGAGTGAGGCTTTTAGGCCTAAGTTTGGCTTGATAATGCAGATAACTCATTTGTTTGGGTTGTTGATGTGTTTGTGTATAAACTGTCGGAATTAGTAATTCTAATTTGAGGCAAAGGTTTATAGGCAAGGAGGTTTTGTATTGCTTATTACTATGCTGCAACTGGTGGAGCTGTAAATTTTGAAGTTTGAGGGGACTTGTTATGTATCATTTAGAGAAACATACCTTCTCGAAGTGTCTCTCTTGTAGTCAACTGTTTTAAGTAAGATGTTTAGCTTTAATCTATCTGCACAAACTGCATGGATCATGTAACCTTGTTCCAACAAAACAAAATGTAAAAGGTAAAAACACCTCGTTATGTGGTACAATCTTATCGTAGCTCGACTTATCCTTCCTGTAGCAGTTTCCTTTATTCTATACTTAATCAGTACTACTTCATGTACAGAGTTACATAACTTGTGATTTTCAATAAAATCATGAAATTGTCTTTTCTCGTTTCCCACATCATCACTGATTTTGTGTTTGCAGCTGATCCTCCTAATCCGAAGGAGGCCGTAAAATGGCTATGTAAAGCCTCAGATGCTGGCCACTCGTGTGCACAGTACCAGCTTGCACTCTGTCTAAATCAAGGGCGTGGTTTGGAGTGCAACATAAGGAAAGCTGTATTTAGTTTTTATTATTTCAACCATCCTACAGTTTTTAAGCTCCTGGCTTCCAATGTTTCAAGTATTGTGAAGTAGTTTCCATTTCCTTCCATATAGATCAGCAGTGTCAACTTTAAGTATGCTAGCCTATGCCAAGTGTTTTCTCTATTTGGTAACATTACTGTCTTTTTATTTATTTTAATATTTAAATTATTCATTATAATAATTTACTGCACCAGGCCAGTTGGTATGTGAGAGCTGCTGAAGGTGGAAATGTCCGTGCCATGTATAATGCTTCCTTGTACTACTCCTCTGGTGAAGGCTTGGTGTGCAATCATCGTCAAGCAAAGAAGTGGATGAAACATGCTGCTGATCATGGTCACAGTAGAGCTCAGTTTGAGCATGGGCTTGGATTGTTCTCTGTAAGCATCAATTTCATGTTGAACTTTTTGCTTAATGCCAAAATTATTTGACAATCAACAACACATGCTATAAATTATCTTACAATTTTTTGTACCAATTTTGAACTGTGAAATCTGATGGAGTCATACTTGTGACTTAAATAGGAAGGGAAGATGATGAAAGCACTTACTTACCTAGAGTTAGCCATCCGTGCTGGCGAAAATGCTGCAGCTGAAGTTAAGAATATTATACTCCAAGAGTTAACGCAAGCCTCTCGAGATTATGCTATGCGGCTTGCTGACAACTGGAGGCCTTTGCCTTCTTCGCACTGAGCAAGTAAATTGATGGCCAGACCATAACTGAATAAAATTCTAAGGTTGCCCTCTTAGACGTCTGTCATTACATTTTATTTAAAATTTGAATGGATTCCATCTAGTTTGCTGTGTTTTTTCTTTTTTAGTGCAAAGAGAAATTTTATTAAAAATATCAAGTTACTACATGACGTTAATCTTCTGACCATTGACGCAAAACGAAGTCTGGTGGTTTGTCATTCCAGCACTTCAGTGACACCAATTTCTTACTAAAATTAGCTAGTGTATTTGCAGATTATCAAATATGTAAAATTACCGCCTTCAGCTGTCATATGTAAATATAAAGCATAATCTAATTAAATGGCTGTGCACTCAGATTAGGAGCATCATCTGATCAAGAAATTTGACCTTTGCATCTTCATTGATTTACTCTTGGATATTCTTCAGATCTGTTTCTCCACCCGGTATTTGTAATAACATTGAAAACTGGGGCAGAATCTAGCAAGAGTAACAAGCAGTTTTTGTTGGCATATCAGAAGTTATATTCTTTGTTTGGGTTGTACTGCTATTTTGCGATAGATGCTCAAACTGTGTCATAGCGATTACAATAAGGTATATTATGAGTCATGTTATTAGGAGGGAAAGAATGGATTCGAAGGGAAGGATTGTGGGGGGAGGGAATCATAATTTAAAGGGAGGGGTTGATTTTTCAAAAGACGTATGAAATGTCTAAAATATCCTATAGTTAATTTTACTAACCAAACAGATACCATATTAGAAAATTACCGAGCTTCGTTAAGGAGTTTATTTACTGGATCATCCTCTTCTTCTGCAGAAATACTCATTCTTTGAGGTGCTTCCATATATAATTAAAGAGAATATGGGTGTAATGAAATGGTTACAGATTTCCACCAAGTAAATATAATTGCAGATTTTCTTCCGTTTGATTGACTGGTACAGTTTAGGTCCCATGAACCAATAAAAACAACAACGAAGTTTTAAGTTTTAATATACTAATTCCTCAGTTTGATGGCATTACTTTCCAATGAAGAACTCATAGGTGTTCATACAATCAACTAATTGGACTCTTCGGCTTATCTCGACTCTCGCCTACACATGTTAAAACATTTCGTGGATAAAATTTAATCGCTTTTTAGAAGAACATTCTTTTAGGGTTTTAGAGGAAGAAGATCACACGCATGTGATGATGAACGGTTAAATTAATGAGAGCGGGGGTGGTATTTTATAAAAAAATTATTTATTTTGGTTATGTTTTTCCGTTGAACCGTGTTGACATAAGTTTTGTCTATATTTTTCCCACCTCAAATCCATTTTTTCCCTCCCAATAACAGAACTCTATATTTGTGTGACTGCTGTTATGAATACTGTGTTGCTGGGGATCCAATTCTTGTTGTCTTACGGTCAGGTTTTCACACAACCTCTAGCACAATCATCTATTGGATTCCATATAAAAGAAAGACCAATTGAATAAAAACAAAACCTTGCCGAATGGCACAAGTTGGCTGTTGGCATCTCTCCCTAACCTACCAAAATATCCAAAAACAAATAAATGTCAGCCAGGGAGGCATGCCAAACGAGTGATGTATTCAGTTAACCTTGCTAAGTGAGCGATGTATCTGGTCTCAAAACACAGATTGATTTTACTGGATTTTTACTTCATGGTTGGATCCAGCCATTCATAATCCAGCTCTGACCTTTAAAAACATCAATCTAAAGAAATTCTTGTCTAGCGCTATTATTAGTAAAAACTTTAATATTTCTATTTTCTTAATAGAAACTTATTAGGGTGAAAACTTAACTGTTTACCAATCTCTCTTTTGAGAGGAGATAAAAGAAGCGGTTACGTCTTTACGTGGTGCCATAAATAAAGAGTAATTTTTAATAACTATGGATTTTTCACGATTTTCTCTCACCTGTTTGGGAAATCAAATTTGGAATTGGTTTCCTTAATTGGATAAAGACTATTATTATAATCCACTTTAAGTATAATTATCATGGGTGTTTCGTATATGTAATCTTATCAGAGGATTTTTAGGGATAAATATCGGTTGACTCGGTTTGTTTTCAAAGATCCCATTGATCAAACTAGTTAAGTCGGTGTTTTGGTTAGTTTCACATAACATACATCTAAAAAAATTTGCTAGGTACAACTGACAATATTAAAATCTTAAAAAATTATTAGTTTCAGATGACCAAAAGCTATAAAATTATATAAGAATTATTATTTAGTCCAGAAGTCAGACGTTAGACAGTTTAGTCATGTCATATCAAGCGTAGTACTAGTTAGTCCAAATGATTCTCGTGTAGACTGTTTAGTCCAAAATATGGACGAGATAATCCAAATTCATACCGATTTTAGAATCTCCTAAATTTTTTTATTACCAAAAATACCCTTTTAGAGTTATTAACAACTGGTTTTGAATTGTTTTGGTTTTAGATCTCAGATTTCAAAATAGGAGAGAGAGAGACCGAGAGAGATTTCAGAGGAGATTTTGTTGGATCAACTTGTTTCTTCATCAGTTTTTGATCTCAGGTTAGTTTTGATATTTGATCTTTTGTTCTTCTTCGATTTTGTATTATTGATTTGTTATTTGTTAGGTTTTGATTTCTTTTTGAATGCGTGATATGATATCGATTCGATCATTCATATTTTGTTCGATCTTTGATTTCATTTTTGATTTTGATTTTCCCTAATTGTTGTTCTGATTCTTAACTTAAGGTTTCCAATTTGTTGTCCGATAATCCTTTGTTTCACTTGCTTGATTTCCAGTTTATAATTTGTATACATGCATGATCCAGTACTGATTGATCTCGATAGAATTTTATTTGTTTTTCCTCTAATTTTTTTAGTTCCTAGGTTTCATCCATATGCCTATGTATTAATGATCCAAGAATAATTGAGTTCCTATGTTGTGGTATAATATCCTGCACAGGTACCTTTTTTTCATGTGCTTTGTATAAAGGTGTGAGTTATTATGTTCTAGTTTCTAAGAAAATACCAGAGGTTTGCATTTCCTAGGTAAAAAAAAGGCAGTAATTTCTAATTTCATAGTTTTCTTTTTTTAGGTTCGTATATGTGTCTGAAGGCAATGTAAGCCTTCCAATTTTAGATGTATTCAGGTGTATAGATGCCTAGAACTTAATGGGTCCTCTTGCATAAATTGTAACTTGGTTGCATGAATCTGTGCATTTTTCATGTTCTTTGCAATTAGACAATCACCGTGAAATTATTACAGCTTATTGCATCTGTTTTAAGGTTACAAATTAATATTTTCTATGGTTTCAAGTATTTGATATTATTTCTTAATAGGACTAACTTTGTTGTTGGTCTAGTTGTTGTAATTCTAGCTACGGTGAAGGCTGCTGGTCTTGAACTTGATGATATTGATCATTTTGAAATAAATGAGGTAGTGCAAATGTGTTGATTTCTTCCATAAACATTCCTTAAGTGGAGCTTTATATGCAAAGTTGTTTATACTGCTGACTATATTGAATTGTTAATGTGATAGTTGAAATAAATGAGGTAGTGTAACTGTGTTGATTTCTTGCATAAGCGTTCCTTAATTCAAGCTTTATATGCAAAGCTGTTTATAATGATGTCTATATTGAATTGTTAATGTGTACATAGTTGTACACATGTTGATTTTTAATGTATATATAATTATACACATGTAGATTGTATGTGTACATAGTTGTACAATTGTTGATTGTTAGTGTGTACATAATTGTGCACCTGTTGATTGTTAATGTGTACATAGTTGTACACATGTTGATTATTAGTTGTACAGAACTGTATTATATCCTGATGCACCTTTGATATTAATCTTTTTTGGTTTTATGTACTTAATCTAGGAACTCATAAGCTCAAAATGGTAGATAGCCCAACCCTATGATAAGGTTTGCGGAGGTTGATGGTTCAAATCCATCTGAGTTTCCATGTTATGTTTATTCAATATGGGTAGGTGTGTATGATAGACACATTTTTGTGTCTAAATTGTGCTCGATTATCTATTTTGATAGTGTTCGATTTTGTACTATTTATGGGTTTTTATTTCTTTGTAGGTATTTTCGAGAAATAAATATTTGTAAAAAAATTGGCTCAAAAAGTGATAAAGGAACCCAGGAAAATTACTAAAGGAACCCATTAAAAGTGTTAAAGGCACCCACCAGATGGATTGGGGGCACCCCTTCTTAATTCAAAATTCAAAAATGGCGGGAACTTGTCTTATACGTGAGAAAGTTTACTGTGTGGATTATGAATCGAGTTTTAAGGGATTTTGAAGACTATCATGAGTTACCCAAGTAAAGAAGAAACAAAAATAAGATCAACACACGTCAGAACAAGAGTTTCACGCCGGAGTTGGATTTGGATTGTCTTTTGTGTTCTAATCGGTTAAGAAGAGTTATTAGGGTTCACTAATCCTATAAATAGCAAAGAATATCAAAAAACAAACAAGCCAGAGACCACCGAAAATTTCAGGAAGAACAGAAAAAATCTGCTGGTGAAGAACACACGAAGAACATAAGTCTCCAGAAACTGTCGCTTAGACCGTCCCTTATTCCTTCGTATTTTTACAGCATCCAAGGTTCGTACTTTATTTCTGTCTTCTTCAGCAACGCAGAGAACACTCTCTGTAACGTTTATAAACGTATCAGTTCTTCTGTGTTACTTTTATTTCTTCATTGTAAACATTTTTTGAGCTGTGAACAATTATTTTAAGAGTGTTTCCAACATGATGAGCTAATCATCATCACTGGGGTGACGGAGGAAGCTATTTTTCCAATAATAAAGTTGTAATTCTTATTTTATTTATTTTTTGTAATTCTTTTATTATTATTTGCTTTGAATTAAAATTGGAAAAAATGTTTTTTATCAATTAGTTGTGTTTTCTTTTGATGAGTCATGCTGGGCTTAGAGCTTTTGATGTCTCATGCTTTCGATTTACAACTATTATTTTGAAAACCTAACTTTGGCAATATTTTGAATAAACTAAATATATGAGTTGTAAGATTTTTATCACTTGAAAAATTTGCTAATGGTGGAATCCTTAGTCTCAGTCCTTCCCATAATTTGAAATCAATTTTACTTTAATTCTGTTTTATTTTTAATTATTAAAAATTAGGTTTAAAAATCGAATCTTTACAAGTCTGAGTATCGAACCTTTTACTACTATATAAAAAACCACATCAATTTTTGGCGCCGCCGACGCAGACTTGTCTTTAGGTTTAGAATTTTAAATTTATTGTTAGGTTTTTATTTTTTTATTTAGTATTAGTTTTACTTTGTTCTATTTTACGTGTCTTTGGGTATTTCTCTTTTTGCTACAGGTTTTGGATTTTGGATTGAAAGGAAATTGAGCCAAAGACTTTGGTGATTAAAGACTTGGAGTTAAAGTCAAATCTTAAAGAACGGAAAAGAAGACAAAGAATGTTATTTTTAATTAGGTTTTATTTTCTTTTAGATTTTATTTGTTTAGAAAATTGTATTAGGAAATTTTTATTATTTCTGTAATTTTTATTTTATTTTTGGACACTTTTTGGACTTTATTTTAGGACTTCGGAAATTATTATTATTTTTAAACCCTACGGAAGGGTAATTTAAATATAAATTGCAATATGGAAGGACGACAATTACTATATTGTCTCAGCCCCTCGGGTTCGTACACTGACAAAGGAGTCGGTGGCCCGAGTCGACTTCAACGGTTCATCGCCCGTCTGGTACGGGAGGTAAGACTCGATCAACCCACTAATCCCCTACAAGTGGGTTTACTGTATTCCGTCGTATGCATATATGCTTAGGACCTGAATACGGATTTACTTTTCTAGTAAAGGGAAAAACTGGCCATATAAGATAAGGACTCGGATTTCATCATTGTTTCCTTCTTGTCCGCTTTAGGAACACGTTACCAAACGCGAACCTAAACCTTAAAATTTTGACTAGAAAGAGACCGATAGGGTAACGAGCTTATAGGAAACTCGTTCAAAAGGACTGTATTGGTTACTTTATTAGCCTAACTCAAAGTTCAGGAAGATTATTTTAAGTTGATTAGAGCCGCCTTGTAACCCAAGGAAAAATTTCCAAAGAGACAGGATTATCAAAGCTCCTTAGAGCTTATCCTGTTTCTCTTCGACTTAATCTAATTTGGATCGTTCTAAGAGGTTTGCTAAAACTATAACGAGTTGTCTTTGGTCGGTTGTCAGCCAAGCGAAATTAATTCAAGTTCTTATTTTACTAATATAGATTAGAGTATAGTAATAAGAACAAGTTCGTTCCCACAGAGAGGCAGGTGATTGTTAATTACTTTTGATTACTTATGTAAACAGGGGGGGTTTCAGTTGTGATTATAACTAAATCATACTAAAACAAGTAGATTAAAACGAATATCAGAGATAAAGAACACTGGTTAGAGAGCTCATCTTATATCTTCCAACATGTTATCAACTAAACCATACTCAACATTCATACACTCTCAATATCAATAACCCTAAAGCATCCTATCGCAGGCTTACTCCGGCAAAACTCATATTATCATCAAAGTCGCAAGAGCCACTCTTTGAATCCTTTTCAACGAGTAACTTGGCGCAAGAGCCACTCAAGTTTAACCCAATGAAAGCAATGTTTTTTGTGATTTGAGGTTATTCTAAGCAATCCGGCGCAAAATCCACTCGGATTTAACCTAGGTCACGCTTCTACACGTAATTGCATGGTAACATCCCATTATTAACAACTATGTTATACTACTTGTAACAAGGATCTTTCGAAAATTCCGGATCTCAAACCCTAGTTTAGCTATAGATGTCAATGCATGTTCATCTAATTCGCGACTTAAACAAACAAGCAATCCATCATACAAGGCGTTATAAACGGTAGAACATAAGCGATATTGAAGAGATTATGAACATATGAGAATGAATACTTCAATTAATAAACATGTTTTCCAACTTAGGACTACATCTCTAACCATTAATAAAAGTTTATTTCATCATGGATTTCTCAAAATACATGGAAAATAATTAAGAAAGCAAGTAAAGCAAACCCTAGAAATCGTGATGATCAATCGCAACTCCAAGCCCCAGCTTCTTGTTCTCCTTGTGTTTTAAAGTCTCCAAAAGTGTCCAAAGTTTTTTCTTAGGGTTATGGAAGTCTTCTTATATAGTATTCATTATATGTATGTGTTAGAGTCCTAATGGGACCATGATACCTTGATTTGGAACGTGTCTTAGAAGTGTCTCCCATCGAGTCACAATCAGTAGGAAAAACACCCTCCTTAACTACCGATTGTAAGGGCTCAAGATATGACTTTCCTGTACCCAAAACTGCCTATAATCGGTAGGTTATTTTCCCTTGTAAACTCCCGATTGTTGGAGCTCAAAAACGAATTTTTCCTATACCCGAAACTGCTTATAATCGGTAGGTTATTTTCCCTCGTAAACTCCCGATTGTGATGTTGAGTGTTTCATTATTTTCTTTCGGTTGTTTTGCTCATAACTTCCTCATACGGACTCCAAATGACCTCATTCTTTTTGCGTTGACTTCATCTTGTCTTTCTATTCAATATGGTATTAAGAACTCCTTGATTTAGATAAGTTTAATTCGGTCTTTGGACCTTCTCCATTGGAGAAGTTAACTTCCTTGTTCATTTCGTGTCATAATGAACTCCTTTCTTCTTCTTTGGTTGAATACACTTCAAAACTCCTAAGAAACTCATTAAAAAAAAAGCATAATGATATGAAAACTAACAAGAAATCAATGAATTAGAGTATCCAAATAATGCAAATAATGTACCTATCAGCCTTTCGAAGGAATAAAAGCTGGTCTAGAAACAATCTAAGTGGAGCCATCACGCTTTTTGTTTGCTAGATTCAATAGGTTTGATTTGGTTGAGTCGGTCTTGTTTGTGTACGTTTAGAACCCCCTTCCTGTTAGGATTTATTTTCTTAGATTTTTGTTTAAATATATTATGAATTTTTTTAAAAATGTCGAACTGGTATTATGAAGACCAATACAATGAATATCCGACTGAATTTCAAAATAGACATTATCCATACTATCAACATTGTGTGGATAGTAGTCGGGATCACCACCAACCTTTTGGAGGTTATTACTCATACAGGGTGATCCCAATTACTATTCGTACATATACCCGTCTTATGAACATGAAAGTGAGCAAAATTCGAGTTATTTATCTTGGAAGGATTCCCTAAAGAAGATGCAATCTAGTACTCCCTATGATAACCCAAATCCTTCTCTAGAAGAATCACATGAGAAAAATTCTAGTTCTTTGTCTTGGAGGGATGCTCTAAAGCAGATGCAATCTAGTACTCCCTATGATGATTCGATTTCTTTGTCTTGGAGGGATGCCCTAAAACAGATGCAATCTAGTAGTCCTTATAATGAACCTATTATGCCTCTAGAATAATCACACGAGCAGTTGCGATCTAGCAGTTTTTTCTCTAGAGAATTCCATCAAGAAGTGCACTGAGGATACAAGAAGAATCATAAAGGAGATGACTGAGGATAGAAATAGGTTCGTATTAAGTGTGAATGAAATTTCTGCAAAAAATAATATTGTTCAAAATGATCTTAATTTCCAATACAGTGCTACCCTTGATAATTATTCACCTAGTCAAGAGGACGAGGATAGAATTGGTAACACTACTTAATTAGACGAGGTTCAAACATCTTCATATTATTATGATGATGAGGATAGTGTTTTTGAAAAACTTGAAATATACAGGCAGAGTGATCAAGAAATTGTCACTCCAATTGTGTTTCATGATGATAGTGTTATTTCTGGTTCAAATCCAAATAATTTTAATTATTATTCACATATTCAAAAGGAAGAGGATTTGACTAGAGATACCACTGTTGTAGACGATGTAAAATTTTCTTGTTTAGAAGCCGATAATGGTTTAGAGGAACGGGTTTATCCTGAGAATACTATTTTATAGTCCAACGATTTAGAAACAATAATCTTAGATAACAAAGATAGACCCGTAGAAATTTTAAGTATGAGTGAGAATTCACCACTTAATTATAACTCAGAAGAAGCAATTGACCATTTTCAAGAATTTGATGATCTAGAGATTAGAAAAATCTATCTAGAGACACCCAAAAATTCTAAGTTTGGGGGTGATTATCATTCTCCCTGTGCTTTACCTTTGACTCTTTTAAAAGTCCCTTACTTGGGACTTGATGTTTGTGCCTCTACCATATTAAGAGACTATCTTCAAGAACTATTTCCTAATCCTGGTGATGTTCAGAAAGAAGTTAAGTTGTTAGAAACCCATCCTCTGGTCGATGTGGTTTACCTAGGAGATAATACCAAGATTGACTTTGGTTTCCCACCAAAATATTTTCTTCCATATGTGGGAGCGTTAGAATTTCAAATATGTCAGTTATTAAGTTTTGAGACTAAGACTAATTACTTTAGGGAATTAGAATCGACACATTTGCTTAAGAATGACCACCTTCATAGTAGTCAATTGTGTGAGTCAAATCTGATTGACTTTGAGGATCCAAAATTATTCAGATTATTATTAGTATATGTTTCTAAGTTCTTATTTGAGTTATTCCAGACTCTACAACCTGATCTTGTTGATCCTGCCTATGAGGAAATCCAGCCTATGAAAATATTTTATCTAGATCCTTTTATAGAGCATGAACCTGAACAATAGCAAGAAGTAGTTGTCTTAAACAGAAAACTAGATAAGGGTGTGCTCGGTTTGTTCATTTTCTTGGCCTGTTGCAGTTTCCTCTTATTTGTGATAGCATTATTTGTTTCAGATGACCCACAGTTGTTCCGACTATTGCTATATGATTTTATGAGGTGACTAATTCTTTCTTATTCTGGCTGAAGACTTTAAACTTAGCACTTCTTGGGAGGTAACCCATGCTCATGCGATACGGTAATATCTTTCCTTAACTCCTTTCCTTCGATCGGTAACAATTTCTCCTTGTTCATGATTTTAATCATTCATCTTTAGAAATATTGAGGACATTGTTTGATTTAAGTTTGGGGGTAAGGGAGAAACTTTTAATGAAATATGAAACTCCAAAGTCTAGAAACTTGTGAACAATTCAGGATGACACTAACCATTCTAGGTAGATGGAAACTTAGCTCTTTTTTATAGGAATTGGTGTGCCCAGCTAAATAGTCTATTCATAAAAGAACAGAGTTCAGGTGTTAAAAATAACATGATAGTTGTCAATATATCTCGGAGTCTATCTCAACCATATCACCTTCTATTTTTATTTTTACAATTTTTTTGTTTCTCTAAGTGATTTGGTGGGGCACCAGTATCGAATTGTTATCACCTCCAGGATGAAATAGAGTGTTTGAGATCAAACCCCCTTTTTAATTTTTATTTTATTTACAAAAAAAGAGAAACAAAAATTAGAGTATTGACACTTTTATATTAATATGTGTGTTCTCCCTATCTCCATCGCCTAAGAAAGCGTGGAACGCAGGATCCATGGGAACTATCATGTAAGATGCTGATAAGGACCATGCGCTTGGATTCAATTTGATCCAATCATGTTGTCATTATATTTATAATTGTTTTATTTTCAATAAATAGATCGCTGGAAGCCTTGTATATACCAGTTGAATCGATATTAGTATTAGGTTAAGACCATGTGTCTCAATCCATTAGGATTCATCCTGGTACTGACCTTCAGACAGAAATGGGAAACACCGTTCACCTTAGTCAACATGCGCAAACTTTATTTTGTCCACATCCATCTTTTAAATATTTTCATGTGATTGAACTTTGATAGATTCTGAGTATTGTGGTTGAACGACTATCTGAGTAGAGCTTTGTTTTTTTATATATGAATTTTAGTACGCTCAGTAAAAACTCGTGTACAGCAGTTGGACTCATATAGGGTAATGATTCCCAAAGCCGAAGAATTTAGTATGCCAACTAAATAGCTTGTTTAGTGTTTATTCTTAATCGTTCACCAGTAGTTAAAACTTGGAGTAAAGGTTTTGTAGGTATACCTCTTGTAAACCCTCACGAGACAAAACTCGTCCACTACGGACACCTATGGGTTTAAAGGCTTATTACATATGCTAAATGTAGTCGCGATTCCTGCGAAAGTGAGTTAGAATTTTATCTTATTTTATAGATTAAATTTGCTCGAGAACTAGCAAATAGTAAGTTTGGGGGTATTTGATAGACACATTTTTGTGTCTAAATTGTGCTCGATTATCTATTTTGATAGTGTTCGATTTGTACTATTTATGGGTTTTTATTTTTTTGTAGGTATTTTCGAAAAATAAATATTTGTGCAAAAATCGGCTCAAAAAGTGATAAAGGCACCCATGAAAATTACTAAAGGCACCCGCCGGATGGATTGGGGGCACCCCCTTCTTAATTCAAAATTCAAAAATGGCGGGAACTTGTGTTTTACGTGAGAAATTTTATTGTGTTGATTATGAATCGAGTTTTAAGGGATTTTGAAGTCTATCATGAGTTACCCAAGTAAAGAAGAAACAAAAATAAGATCAACACACGTCATAACAAGACTTGGATTAACAAGTATTTGGAGTTGGATTTGGATTGTCTTTTGTGTTCTAATCGGTTAAGAATAGTTATTAGGGTTCACTAATCCTATAAATAGCAAAGAATATCAAGAAACAAACCAGCCAGAGACCATCGAAAATTTCAGGAAGAAAAGAAAAAATATGTTGGTGAAGAACACACGAAGAACACAAGTCTCCAGAAAACTGTCGCTGAAACTGTTGTTGAACCCGTCGCTTATTCCTTCGTATTTTTACAGCATCCAAGGTTCGGACTTTATTTCTGTCTTCTTCAGCAACGCAGAGAACACTCTCTATAACGTTTATAAACGTATCAGTTCTTCTGTGTTACTTTTATTTCTTCATTGTAAACATTTTTTGAGCTGTGAACAATTATTTTAAGAGTGTTTCCAACATGATGAGCTAATCATCATCACTGGGGCGACGGAGGAAGCTATTTTTCCAATAATAAAGTTGTAATTCTTATTTTATTTATTTTTTGTAATTCTTTTATTATTATTTGCTTTGAATTAAAATTGGAAAAAATGTTTTTTTATCAATTAGTTGTGTTTTCTTTTGATGAGTCATGCTGGGCTTAGAGCTTTTGATGTCTCATGCTTTCGATTTACAACTATTATTTTGAAAACCTAATTTTGCCAATATTTTGAATAAACTGAATATATGAGTTGCAAGATTTTTATCACTTGAAAAATTGGCTAATGGTGGAATCCTTAGTCTCAGTCCTTCCCATAATTTGAAATCAATTTTACTTTAATTCTGTTTTATTTTTAATTATTTAAAAATTAGGTTTAAAAATCGAATCTTTACAAGTCTGAGTATCGAACCTTTTACCACTATATAAAAAACTACATCAGTGTACATACTGGTGCACCAGTATAATTTCCATGACATAGATTTGTTTGTAAGTGAATATAGTTGATTCGTTCCATGTTTTATAGAGTGTACATATTGGTGCACCAGTGTATTTTCCATAAAAAATTGGTCTGTGTGTGGGTATGAATGTTCAATTTAATGCTTTTTTTAGGTGTGTACATATATTACACCTAGGTAATTCCCATGAAAAAATAGGTTTGTATCTAGTTATGAATGATCGGTTTTATGTATGTTTTGCAGGGGTGTATATATTGGTGCACTAGTGTAATTCCCATAAAAAGTAAGTTTATGTGTGGTTATGAATGATCGGTTTTATGCATGTTTTGCATGTGTAGATATTGGTGCACCAGTGTATTTTCCATGAGAAATAAGTCTGTGTATGGGTATGAATTATCGGTTTTATGCATATTTTGCAGGGGTGTAATATTGGTGCACCAATGTATTTTCCATGAAAAATAGGTTTGTGTGTGGGTATGAATGATGGGTTTTATGCATGTTTTTACAGGGATGTACATATTGGTGCACCAGTGTAATTTCTATGAAAAAGTGGGTTTGTGTGGTATTGAATGATCGGTTTTTATGCATGTTTTGCAGGTGTGTACATATTGGTGCACCAGTGTAATTCCCATGAAAAGTAGGTCTGAGTGTGTGGTTATGAATAATTGGTTTCATATATGTTTTGCAGGGGTGTACAAAATGGTGCATATGTGAAAAAATAACTGCATAAGCTTATGAAAATTTTATACATGTGTTTTTTTTTTTGTACACATGAGAAAACCATGAAGAGAAAATAAAAAATTTTAAAAATGAAAATTATATAGTCATATGGGTACTCTTTTTGTAGATCTCGGAAGGAACTTTCCGAATATATAAAGTTTACGAATTTTAGATGAGTTGTTTAAAAAAATAAATTGTTTTTTAATTATTTTTATATTATGTAAAATTGTTGACATCATCATGAGTCACTTTGGATTAAACTGTAAATATTTGGACTAAATTGTAAATCAGAAAGATTATTTATGTACTTTTCATATTTCAAATAATTAAAGGACTAAATTATACCTAGTTGAATGGTCAGGACTAAACTGTCTATTTAGATGGAATTTTGGACTGAACTGTTCTTTTTTTCCTAAAATTATGCCAATTTCAAATAGCCGAGGAAAATAAAACAGGGCTACATACCTCGGAACAAAGAGCTAGGATCAAGAGCTATCGATATACACAATCCGTTTCGGCATTGGTTCTGGTCAGCCCGTTTTAAAGTGTTTACCAAACCAAACCGAACCCGAACCGTAATTTTTCAATTTTTGTTCGAGGTTTTCTTTAGTTATTTTTCTTTTCTTTTTTTTTTGCAAAAACAAATCTCCCTTAAAAAATTCTATTGATAGATCTTTTCAAAAAAAAAATTAGGAAAAATCAATTATTTACAATGTGGGATTTGTAATGTAGAATAAGTAAAATCATTAAAAAGCCGATTCTTTGTTATTTTTGTTAATTAAAATATTAGAATTTTTTTCTAGTAAAATAATAAGAAAAAAAAAAAAATTCAAGGAGAAGAACCACTAATTTATCTAACCTAACCTATCTCCATTGTATGGATACTAAGTTGAGGATTTGTTAATCATTCAACACGTTGATTTTTTATTTTGTTTTTAAAGCAATGCGTCGATCTGTCATATCACATATTACAAAATTTCAATCGGAAATACTAGCTTGACCGACGAAAATCCCGTCAAAAATCCCAATCCAATTTTAATTTGGATAAGCACCTATCTTATCTTATGATGAGGAACAATTTGAAGTAATAAATTTCTTAAAACTTTACGGAGCATTAAAAAAAATTCTAACTCTAGAAACGTGCCACTAACCCTTTTGAAGGCTTGCTGGCTTGATTCCACAAACAAACTTGGTTTCTTTTAAGATTCTTATTCTTCTTATCGAAGGAGAAAGGAGAGAGATTCTTCAAGCATGCACTCCATTGCATTTATAATATTCTTTTGGACATTCTTGTAACTGATTTTTCCTTATTGTTTCCCAAGTCATGAATCTTAATTTTATCTTAATAGGGTGGTGCTAAAACTTAGTTAAAGGGACAAAAGTCAGCTGGTTTAATATGTTAACCTTGGTTCTAAGTTCTATTTGTGTATTGATCCACCTAACTAAATGCTTTTTCTTGTGCATACAACTAATCCTATCCACTTCCCAACTCTTTGAACTATAACCATGACTCTTTGTGTGTTGTATGTTGGAAAATTGGGTTAAAATTAGAGATGAAAAAAAACAAGGAATGGTGTATTCTTGATTTTAAGGATCTTTCGATTCTTTTAGAAAATAATTCAACCTTCTCCAATATAATTGGTTTGCGAATTAGGCTTCGGGATTCAATGAAGTCGTAACATTGTAATTGAATTCAAAGATTATACTTCTTTGACCCGACCAAGAACACACTGTATTAAGATAATAATGATGTTTAGAAGAAGAAGAAAATAAATAGATTTTTTGATAATTCGAATGGGAAAAACATGTTCACTACTTATAGGGTTCTTCATGTCCATTGGAGATGCTTCTTCATCTCCAACAGACATTTCCAAGAGCCATCAATGATGGTTTATGGGAAAGGATCCCCCGTAGTAGCGGCAAATAATATTGAAAATATCCAATATTCTCCCCCGTGAATGTGGGGCTGGAATAATGATGATAATCCCTCCAGAGATGGGAACAAGACTTGACCTCCTGATATCTTACTTTATTTTTCTTCCTTTTGTTAATTGTAATCCGCAATTGTGTGCCAGCGCTTGGTGGTTATCTCCAAAATCCTTGGAGACTACCCTAGTAATAATATAATCACTGAATATTTTAAGTAGGCATTTAAGACGCACTTTTAAGCCGTCGTATTTTCTGTTATAGAGATGTACATAAATTACACTTCTGAGTTCTTTCAAAAAGAAAAAAAAAAATTACAGTTCCCGTTAAGGATCAATCCCTGACTCATAACAATTGAGATGGTGAATGTCTTGAGGTACCAAGTGTCTCAACAATGAGTTATTAGGAAATGAAGAAAATATTATGTTTTCCAAATTACTAAGTACATTTTCTTTCTCCATAGCCCAACTGCATTCTTTGTGCAGAGCCAAATAACATATAAGAATGTAACCATAAATCATATAGTAACCATCCATCTTCACTAGTTTCATTAATTTTGAGACTCCATTCGAGTTAACAATGGTCTTTGAATGTTGCGAAGATATGAATTTTGAATTCTTATAAGAAACAAATTTTCCTAGAGCAATGGCAACATCCACAGTGACAGTTGGAACTTCAGTCAGTTGTTTGACTAGGAGATTAACAGCACGAGTACCATCTTGGGTGATGATTGGAGCTAGTGATCCAATTGTTTGAACGGCAGAAATTTGTATCTCGAAACAGTTGTTTCTTCCTTGTTGGATTAATTTCAAAACTTGATCCCCTACTGCTTTAACTGCATCATAGTTACTTCTGAAAACTTGAGAAAAGTCGGTATCAGTTTCCGCAACCTTGGTTATCTCCATTACTGACATCAAGCAGTTTAAGCGGAAGTCTCATTTTGATAAGATTCGTCTTGTTATTGTAAATGATATTGGAAATAGACAAATCAAGAAACGTTACCAGACAATTGTTTCGTTTCTCAATGTAAATTTTATTATATTGTCCCCTCACGCCTAATGCAGATTTTATATCACATGTCAGTGGAGTACTCCACTATCTCTATACTAACAGACCTTGACCGTTGACCATGATGACTATATTTGACTGACTAGGACTTGACTTTATTTGACTGTTACATGACTAATACTCCCTCTCAAACATTTGAGGGAGTAACCAAAACAATCCTCAAAAAGTTTGAATACACATCAGAAAGAAATATCCAGAAGAACCAACTTCAAGTTACAGCAGGATCAAAAACATCCTCATTGCCATCTGATCCTAGTACACCAGGATACCCAAACAACTGCATAGTAGCCTGTAAAATTGAGGCTTGCACAGCCTTTTTGTAAAGACATCTGCCAACTGCCCTTCACTCGCCACATGATGGAGCTTCAAGAATCTTTTAGTTACCATCTCCCGAACCGCATGATAATGTACTTCTATATGTTTTGACCTGGCATGAAACACCGGATTAGTAGCCAATGAAATAGCACTCGTATTATCACAAAAAAGATGAACAGGTTCTAACAAAGGACAATGCAATTCCTGCATCACATAGGAAATCCATTGCATTTCTGTTGCAGCCACAGTGATGCATTTATATTCTTCCTCAGCCGATGACTTTGAAACTGTCGGTTGTTTCTTTGACGACCACGCGACAATCGAAGACCCCAGAAACACCACAAATCCAGATGTTGACCGCCTCTTGTCAGGCAACCATCCCAGTCAGAGTCCGAGAATGCCCTCAATGTCTGCAGATCTCCAGACCTCATTGTTATCCCAATACCAACACTGCCCTTCAGATATCTAAGAACTCTTTTTACCAGCAGTAGATGCACCTCAGTTGGTGCTTTCATAAATTGTGAAACATAATTAACAGCAAAACTTATATCAGGACTGGTCATTGTTAAATAGTGCAGACTGCCAACTATGGTTCGATAACCGCAGGATCAGGAAAAACAGTACCCTCATGTATATAATCCCTATTTGCCTTGGTGACTGGAGTCGCACAAGACTTACATTCTATCATATGAGCTTTGGTTAACAAGTCAACAGTATATTTATTCTGAGTTAATACCAATGAATCAGTTTTGCGCAGAACCTCTATACCCAGAAAATAGCTTAGTTGACCTAAATCTTTCATAGAGAATTTCAACTACATAGCACTGATCAACTTATCTATTAGCTCATCAGATGTACCAGTCAGAATTATGTCATCCACATAAACCAAAAGAACCAACATCCCAGCATTATTATTGTACACAAACATAGAATGGTTAAAAACAGACTTTGAGAAACCATATGTGATAAGAAAAGCACTAAAAGCATTAAACCAAGCCCGAGGAGCTTGTTTGAGCCCATACAAGCTTCTCTTGAGCTTACACACATACGATGTAAAGTCTGGATGTATGAAGCCCTGTGGATGTGTCATATAGACAGACTCCTCTAAATTTCCATGCAAAAACGCATTTGACACATCCAGTTGTCGTATAATCCAGTTCTTTGTAATTGCAATGGTTAGAACAATTCTCACAGTGGCAAATTTCACTACTGGGCTAAAAGTGTCATAGTATTCAATACCTTCTAGTTGTGTATTTTCCTAAGCTACCAGTCTAGATTTAAACATGTCCACTGTCCCATCAGCCCTTAATTTCACTTTTTATACCCACTTACATCCAAAAATGTTCATCCATGGTTCAGGCGGCACATACTCCCAAGTGTCATTCTCAACTAAGGCCACCACCTCTTCCTTTATAGATGAAACCCACTCTGGAATCTTAGAAGCAGCCTTATAGCTCTTTGGCTCAGTAGTAATGGTTAACAGAGAGTAATAATTACTAGGAACTGAACTGGTAACAGTAGAATAAGAAATGTGATCTGGAAAATGCTTTTGTTTAGAGATCCCACTCATGGATCGAGTGATAACAGTAGCTGGAGAAGGAGATCCTAGCTCAGAGATATGTGACAACTCAGAAACCACTGAAGTTGGTAAAACAGGATCAGAAAAATAGAAGTGTTTTTCATCAAAAACAACATGTCTTGAAATGTGAGTTTTTGAAGAGACAGGATTAAAACACTTATATCCTTTGTGACAAGAACTATAACCAAGAAATATACACTTTATATACTTTGGTGACAACTTATCAGATCTTGAATGACCTAAAAATGGAAAACAGATGCAACCAAAAAACTCGTAAAAAATAGCATAATCTGGATCTGATTGGTGTAGAACTTGAAAGGTGATTGAAAGTTCAAAATTTTGGTTGGTGTTCTGTTGATAAGAAAATTGGCAGTTAAGAAAGCATCAAACTAGTATTCCTTTGGACAGGAAGCATGAAACAGGAGAGTGTTCCCCATTTCAGTTATATACATGTGCTTTCTTTCAGCCTTACCATTCTGTTCAGGAGTTTTTGGACATGAAATGCGAACTAAAGTCCCACAATTGTCAAGAAAACTCCTAAACTGACTTTTAACCAGTTCAAATGCACCATCTGTTTGAAAACACTTTATTTTTGTAGAAAATTGGTTCTCTGTTTGGTTTTTGAAATGAGAAAAACAAGACAGAGCATCCGACTTGTTGTACAGTGGATACATCCAACTGTATCTACTAAAATCATCCACAAAAATAATATAATAACGAAAGCAAGAAACAGATGACACAGGAGAAGGTCCCCATATATCACAGTGAATGAGTTGCAAAGGTGTTGAAGCATGAGATTCATATAAAGGAAAAGACAGACGTTTACTTTTAGCAAGCTGACAAGGTTGACACAAAACAGAATTATCAGATGGAACGGAAAGGATATGTTCCTGAGAATGTAAGAGTTGTATAATCTTAGTGGATGAATGACTTAGTCTAGCATGCCATACAGAAGAGCTAGATGTAACCAGAGAAGAAGCAAAAGAAGAAAAACACTGAGAGGTTGATATGTTGGAAATTGGGTAACGATTGTTAACCATTCTACCTTGAGCCAAAAGAGTGTGATCCACTAAACGTCTTATCTCATAACCATTCGGATGAAAAATGAAGTAACACTCATGATCTTTTGTAAAACTAGCCACTGATAACAGATTATGTTTCAGGTCAGGAACAAATAAGACTGTGTTCATCCTAAAGCTAGTTTTAGATGTTTGCAATAAACAAGTTCCAAGATGAGTAATAGGAAGAGCATTACCTGATCCTACCAGAACCTTCTCCTTGCCAGCATAAGGAGAAGTATGGGTAAGAATCGAACTCTCGCCGGTCATATGAGACGATGCTCCAGTATCAGCAATCCAGGTTGAGTTATTACCACCAGAAACAGACCTGTGATTCTCAAAATCACCAGAACTGAGATGAAGACCATTGAAATCTTGTTGTACCTCAGCAATATTAGCAACACCACCAGATGTAGTCATATTCTTCGTAGGTATGTATCTGAAATAACACTTGCTTGCATAATGACCCTTACGTCTACAAATCTGACATTCAACACCTGAATAATCATTCTGAGACTTTCTCACACCACTAGAGTTGAATATTGGTATTGAAGTTGAGGATCTATTTGACGATATAGAAGGAGACATTACTGTATTATTGGTTGAGTTTCTGTATTTCCGTAAATGTTGATTATGTCCAGATCTTCCATTAGAATAACCATTTTTGCTGTAGAAAGTTGATGAGTTCTGAACTTCTTGCATCTGAGTATGTTGATCAAGTAACCACTGCTCGTGTATCAATAATCTGGCCTTAAGATCCGAAAAGACGTATGAAGATTCACGCTGATATACCGAGATTACAAAGTTATCGTAATCCCTGCCTAAGCCGTTTAAGATGTACATCGACAGATCAGCATCGCTAATCTTCTCTCCAATAGCAGATAAAACGTCAGACAACATCTTGATGTTATCTAGATAGGTAGTAATTGTTTGATTTCCACGACGGACAGTATTCAGTTGATTTCTAAGCAGACCTCTGCGTGCAGCAAACTGTTGCTTGAAGGTTGTTTCAAGAAACATCCATATTTCTTTGGCCGAAGTTAGCCTCAGAATATCACTGGATATAGTTGGAGA
Organism: Papaver californicum; assembly: GCA_023531435.1. Lineage (NCBI taxonomy): Eukaryota > Viridiplantae > Streptophyta > Magnoliopsida > Ranunculales > Papaveraceae > Papaver > Papaver californicum. Next base: position 3,177,179 of record JAJJMC010010050.1, read on the forward strand.
TAACGTTGCATTTAAACAGCTTACCACAAAACGATCAGTTTTTCTCCAATGTGACCATCTTGGATTGACTGATAAAACACCATCTCTCACAATATCAGATTGAGGTTCCAAGACTTCATCATTCACATATCCATAGAGATCTGTAGATATCAGGACAGACTCAAACTGATCTTTCCAGATGAGATAGTTTGTCGAGTCTAATTTGATTGAAATGAGATTTGTTATATTGCTAAAAGGTAGGTTGAAAGTTGATGAACAATCAGACTCAGCAGTGGTATTGTTGATATTCCTGGTTTCAGATCTATTTTCCATACTTCGAGTAATAGGCATGAAACAATTTCAGCAATGATTTTAACAAGATCAAGAATGAATGTTTTTAACAAAATTAATTCTGAGATGATATTAATCGGAAACAGATCTGTTGAAGAAAATAGAAAGGGAATGATTGAAAGATGAAAATAGACGAGAACTTTGATGAAGAAAAGAAAATACTAATCAAGAAAACTCTTCTGAAGTTTTTGTTGATGACTGACTGACGGAATGAAGAACAATAGCTCTGAAGAATGTTATGAAAATATTTTGAGAAAAAACTCTGAGAGAGAAATTATTTGAGAGATTTAATCTTCTGAAGCAGGGAGAAATGGTTTTGATATTGAAAAGAAAATTTAATAGCCTTGGTACTTACACGAAATGAATGTTACTCATTAAAGCTGTTGACCACGCCATTAAAGTTGTTGCGCCTGTTGTCAACCACGTCATTAAAACTGCTAACCCTGTTGTTGACGCTATTAAATCCAAGCTCTGATACCATGATAAGATTCGTCTTGTTATTGTAATGATATTGAAAATAGACAAATCAAAAACGTTACCAGACAATTGTTTCGTTTTTCAATGTAAATTTTATTGTATTGTCCCCTCACGCCTAATACAGACTTTTTATATCACTTGTCAATGGAGTACAGTTGTACTCCACTATCTCTATACTAACAGACCTTGACCATTGACCACGATGACTATATTTGACTGACTAGGACTTGACTTTATTTGGCTGTTACATGACTAATACCTTTCTCCTTGTCGATGTGATTCGCCAAACAAACTAATCCTTTCATCTCAATGATTCTCTTGCAGTTAGATGTGCTCTCTCTGAAGAGCATCCCCAATGCCTTGGAACAGTTAACCATAAACTCCTCTTTCATGAATGGATTCTTTTCATATCTTTGTTTGGAGTTTTCGTCAAACGAAACCAATTCAATCTTTTCATCGATAGAAGATAGAGAAAGCCTTCTAGGTGGTTTATCTCCCAAGTAATTAGGATGTATCTTGAACCACAGCAGAGGAACGAGGGCACTTATCACATTCTGTGTGGCAAACTCCTCCTGAGCAACACAGTTGTACTCTGCCATTAAGGAAATCAAATTGGCAACATGACCCTGGACTTTCATTGCAGATTCATTTAGAACCTGAACAATCATCGGAATTCCATGTTCTTCGACGATACGTTGGACTATCTCCTTATCTGTAGCTAAACTACAGAGGACAGAAGCTGCAGCGATTTGAGCATCAGGAGTTTGTCCTTCCTTCAATAGTTTCAATAAAGGGTGGATACCCCCTTCCTCTACGATGACTCTTTTACGGCGGTCGCCTTCACGGGCAAAAGAGGCTAGTCCTTTAACAGCCTCTATCATTATGAAGAGCACCCATGACTAGTGAACCAATGAATGACCATATCAAGGATAAGACTGGTGTTTTGACTGTGATGGGTGGAAGCCTGACCACTAAATTGGTACCTACACTGGAGGAAGGTGAATAAAAAACAGCAAGAATCCACTCCAAGTTTGCAACAGAGGCATCAAGAAGACCCAATACTCTTTCGAAAATAGCAATCCTCCTAACGGCAAAGCGGCTGAGGATACCCCCTAACCGACACTTGCAGACAAGTTTTAAAGCGCATGAAAAATTCCTCGAGACCTCAGGAAGCACAACAAGGAGGGGTCGATCATAAAAAGAAGTAGAGGTAGCCATGCATGAAACTTAGACAGATTATATGATCGTTTCCCCACTTCAAAGCATTCATCTTCAAAAGCATTAGCAGCTTCTACAGCTTGGCAGATTCCATAGGCCAGGAAGAGCGGAGTCTCTATATCAACTCCAATACTTTTCTTTTCTGTAACCATTGTTGATGAGATTTGTAGGGTTCTTTCTCTCTCTGAACGACTAGATATAAAAAGCTCAGGCAGAAGATCCCACTCTCGAGGAATTGCTGTGACTATATTAATCGACCCTAGAGAAGGGATCAGTTCTAATACCCAGCTCAGGAAAACACTCAAGATTATTTCATAGTATGACTCGTGCTGTAACTGCTAAGAGGCAGGTGAAATAAAGTTATATACAGTACTTCCATAAGGACTAGAAGTCCTAGATAGAATTTTAACTTGCTGCGTACTTTTTATTTCCAAACCACTTAACAAATCCTACCCTCCGTCTATATACAGAGCAATATGAGATTCTTCCTCCGTTTCATAAAAGTTGAGCTATTTTAAGTTTGCATAATTTTTAAGAAAATAAGGAGAAAATAATAAGGTATTTATTCCAATGATATCCTTATGGATAACAAGAAATATGAGACATGATGTAATCCACATAACTAGAATCCTTTCATGATATTGTTGAAAACTGAAAATTTAAATCGAGTTCACCAGTGACGTTATTAACCATAACTGAAATTCCATAAGGTCTAAACAATGCTTTGTTAAAGATTTCAATTCCTGCAGTCTAGGTACAAATTAATTGGCCGTCACAGATGCATGTAACGTTGTTGTGGACTGACCAACCAAGTAGATGTTTCTGCCTTCTTTAAAGCTTTGCTGTAAGTACAGCATTCTGAATTGTTGGTTTCGAAGAGCCATTTTCTTTAAGTTCCACCAACTCACAGGTACTAGGTGGGACATCCACTGCTGGAGAACGGTTGAAGAATCCATGTGGCTGCAACATGAAAGGTGAGAGTGAGAATGCACATACTTAAGACAGATTAACCTTCAGTTTAAAACAAGATATTTATGCAAATATTCGGTGGCATTAATAGGCAATTATGCCTAATATTATAGTGTAAAGGGCTACTAGATCCAAACTGATGAGGTGAAGAGGTGGAAATACCTGAAGCATGAAACCGATGTGCTCGACAGGCATGACAGGCCAATCCTCCAGTCGAGGGATGTGTGTGATTCCAAACACATACCTACAACAGTACAGCAAAAACAATAGTTATTACCAAAATACCAAGGAGAAACAACAGTAATTCCACGTCATGGATATTTTCAGCAGAAAACAAGAATCAGCTTGGAATTCAGTATCATGTTACTAAGATTGAAGTGGTTATTTTTTCTGGAATAAAATTAAGTGTAGAAGCTAACAAATGGATTTCAGAAATGAAGGTAACCAACGGTCCTTTCCTCTATTCTAGTAGATGACAAACTCTTGTCAATCTCCTGATTTGCATTCAATAAATTTGGTTTAATGTTAATTAAAAAAAAAAGTAGAAGCCAACCAGAGAACAATGTCAGTTTCTTCGAGGGAACGGTTCTGCTTAACCCATGTTCCCAGTCCTTCACCAGCACGTGGGTTTTGATTTGGGAACTCTCCTCCAGGATACATCTCACCCGGTGCATAGGATGTAACCCAAAGATTGTGCTGCAAGAAAGTAGCTCTTCTCAAGAACTTTGCCTCTGCACCAGCTAATGGCAAACAATTCGAACCAGGTACAAGCTTGTAACCTGTAAGCTGTCCAGTCCGGTTAACAGATCTTGTATTCCTGATCTGGAAAAGTAAACTGGTGCAACGTAAATCGAACCAAACTGCAACTTTCGACCAATGTGAATTAAAGAAAAAATACATGCTTTCAATAAAAGGGAAACCTATAATGAAAGGGCAACTTGAACAACCAGAGAAAGAATGTCTTACAATCCAATGGCGAGCCGAGAGAGGATTGCAATCACGCATTGCCTGCTGTTCTGTTCTGAGAAGTTCCTCTTCAGCATAGAATGCATTGTTGTGTACATTATTCTGCCCTGGTTCTTCAACTTTAACGTTCACTTCAACGACCTACAAAATTAGATTGTCTATCGTTGTCACAACAGTGCGAGTACTTGAGAATTGAGAAACAAGTCGCAAGAACAGAAATCAACAAAACCCTAATGGATTACCAAATATTCAGAAACAAATTTTCAAATCACGAAATATTTCATCGTTACCTGGTTATGCTTTTCACCAGGTTTGCAGTCAACGGCCATATCCATCCGAGCTACAAAAAAGTGCTGATGCACTGGAGCATATAATCCTGGCGCAATTGTCGTACCATATTTTCTGAATTCCCCAGGCTGCAGAGCTCCTAAGCTAAGAATTCCAGTAAGCTTGACTTCAGCTTCAATTTTTCCGTCCTGTAATGCAGCAAGGTATAATATAAGGATCCGGCAACTAATGTAGAATATGTATTCCAAGAAACAAAGCATCAACTTGGAGAAGGAAAAAGAAATGACATTCAGCGCCAACTGCATGCAGAAGTAGCTACTAAATGAGGTTGTACATATGAATGCATCCTTAAGAGGCTACAAATGCACATACTTATCTAATTCAAAATCAGTATTCATGACCCAAAATCCCCAAGGGAGACAATTTTCCTGACAAAACTATTTTCAATTTGGAGCAAATTCTGCTTATGCTTACTGAAGGGAAACAAGAAAAAGTCAAACTGACCTGATAGAAGTGCCAGAAGAACCCATATTCATAATTAGCCACAGTACATATAAAGGATACTGTCAGACGTCTAGACCTCCGAACTTCAGCTAACCCTGTTCTCCAGTCCTGATGCTTCCATAAAATACCATGATCCTCTTCATGCAAACATACACAGTTTTCAATTGTCTCAACACCTCCACTGAAGTTTGTAAAGTGGGCATCAAAATATTTGATATACCCTAGGCAATCACATCCCTGTAATAAACTCGTCTTAGATTATCTACACAACATCATTATCTTAAAATTGCTGTAGGATGTAAACTGGCAATCGCAGTATAGAGAGTAAGCATATTAACCTTTTTAAGGGAATGCGCATTTTTACCAAGGCCATCTTCCCCGGCATCAAATGCATTCTTCCTATAATGGGGTTCATTAGGATCTCCATAAGGTACCACCATCTCAACGAAACTCAACCTGTGGGCAACAGCTCTGCGACCACGACTACCATCAATATATGCAACAGAATGGATAACAAGACCTTCCCTTGGTGTGAAACCAATGCGAAAATTCCACTGCATAAATAGATAAAGACAATTTTGACTCAGTGGTTCATTCTAATAGCTTCGAAACCATAGATCTCTTAGCAAGAAAATAACAATGAAACACCACTGCCGTTACTGAGCACAAAGCCAAGACTTCGACCCATGAGCAGAAATAATTAATAAGATATTAAGTACCTTTTGCCATTCTACAAAGTGTCCGCTGACCCGAAAACTTGGACCTTCAGGCTGGATAATCTGTAGCGGCTTCACATCACTTCTATCAACTCCTCCTCGAGTTTCTCCGGCAGTATAGTTTCTCAATGGATCCGCAGGAGGTAAGGGGATGAGTTTACGGTCTTCAAACTCAAGTATTACCATACTCTGCATATCAACAACTAGATGAATGCCTTCAACTGGGCGTGCATAGCCGTTTTCCATGGGGCAGTCACTTTCCGTTCTGCAAAAAATAAGTGGTTTGGCAAGTCTGTGGCTAGGTGCATCATGTTCACTATGATATCCAACACACCTGTAATAGGATTTTTTGAGTAAATAAACATAGATGTAAGCTAAATAAATGCATTTCTGTATGGGAAAGCAATTTAGGTGCAAATAATCTAACCAGGCATCAACCATCACAAGATCCATATCTTCGATGCCCCTCTTTTTCATTGCCTCCCGAAACGGCGGATAATCCTTAACAATAGCTTCACATTCAGCATATTCCTCCGCATCCTGCAATTACAAATGAAAGAGAACAGACATTCAGATTCTGAAAATCTCTTCAAGAGTGAAAATGGTTGGTCTCTTAGAAACCATATAGGGAACCATTTGGACTTTAGTGTCTCTATTCCAAACCCTTAAAGTTAGTGTGACACTGTACATGAGTCATGACCATCATCATTACCACACAAATCTGCATATTATCAAATGCAAAGAACAATTACCATAGGGGGCTGAACATCTGGAACCACTTCTGAGGAGATGACTCTTCCCCTATGATGACCACCACGAGTTGCGGCATGTACTTCAGTTAGCTCAACAATCCATACACTTGTCTCATTCGACCTTTTGTTGTAAACAACGAGTCTAGCCCTCCTTGGGGGAAGTTTACTAGGAATAAAAGGCCCACCTTTTGTTTTGGGAAGTAAAGACGGCTGAAAAGGAGGAAAGAAATATGCATCTGCTAGTGCAACAACTTGTTTATCTGGCTCCAACAATACCACTTCAACAAACCGCATACTATCTCTAACCTGTAAACAGAACAGAATATATTCATCAATCTCGCAAATGGAAATCAAAACACGTACAGAACATACAATGAACACCAGACACCCTTGGCGACATAATATCATCCAAAATTTACTGCAAAAAGTATAATAAAGGCATATCCTCACCTCAGGAGTGGCTCCAGCAGCTCTAACAGTCCCCACTGCTACCGAAATTTCAGCACCTGATAAAGGATCCAATGGGTGACTACTTTGAGCCCTCATCATGATCTGAATACCTGTGCAGCAATCACAAGTTCACAACCAAAACACTAAATCACACAACCACCATGATCATATCAATTCCACTATTACACAAGCAAGACAGCTTATCAACAAGTAACCAAATACAAATGGCACAAGCTAACAACAATTCACACCTCATCTAAACAGAAGAGGGAAACCTAATCAATGGTTAAGAAGCAAAATACAGATCACAAGAGTTCAATCGACAAAGCCACTACGAACATGTAAAACCCACCTCATCGAAACAGAATAGTGAACACCTTGATAAATATTTAAGTACGACAAATAACCTTCCCATAAAAAGCAGTAAATGTTATATAAAATCATACCCTAGTTTGGACAAGATTGTCTGTAAACAACTGATTTCACCCATTGAACAATAATTTACATCCAAAATTCAAATTTCAAGATCTCATACTTTCTTTTCTTCATCAATCAAACTTCCGATAACACTAAGCAAAAAACAAAAATCATCATGAAAACACTAAATGGAAACTTATTTATGAGTTAAGTCAAGAAATCAAGACACGAGTCCAATCAGGAAATCAAGAAATGAAAGAACAGTATACCTTTGGTGGAAGTATTAGTAGAAGTTTCAGGAAGAGAATCAACAGAGCGAATTACAGTCTCCATAGTAGTTGAAACAGAAGGTCTGTTGTTTTTCTTTGGATCATTGTTATTAGGTACTTCAACAACAGAAGCAGATGAAGTTATCTCTCTTTGAATGGAACGACCATTCTTACAGCAAGACGAAGAAGATGGCGTCGTTTCTTTCTTAATTGAGACCATTGTAATGGATTCTTAACAACACCGATTCCACCGTGATAACAATTCTCAGTGCAATCAACTACTGACATACAGCAATTCTCAACTCACTTTTTATAGAGCAAAAACTTCCACTCAATCTCTCTTACAAATGACTCAAATGGAGAAAAATTTAGAAAGGAAATTTAAGACAGAGAAATTAGGGTTTCTATAAATGATCTAATAAAGAGAGAGGGAAAGGTGTCTTTGTTCAATGTAGAAAAGGAATTGTATTTGACGTGATTTTCTTCAACTGGTTATATACTAAAATATATAAGAAGCTTAGGCGTGGGATGACGATTGAAGACCTTTTTGTTTGGTTGCTTTCATTGTCTAGATTTATTAGGTGAAACACGGACTGGCTTATCACCCTTTTAAGTTTTAATTTGATAGGGGAATATTGTCCGGGATACAGACTTCAGGTTATACTCCCTCGTTCATAAAAGTTTGAGTTTTATATTTTAATACTTTATTTCATAAAACTTAAGGTATTGAAAATATTTCTAAATTTAAGGTATAATTTAAGGTATTTCTAAAATTATCTTTTGATTAATTATTTTTATTAAATTTTAGTATAAGAAATATGTATAATTTGATAGTTATGTTTATATACGTTATAAAGATGTTTTAAAATGCTTTTCAACAATATAAAATTTATAAATATCTATATTCTAATTTAAGAGGTATGTCATTTCTTATTCATAAGGATATAATTAGAAAGAATAGCTTGCTTATCCTTTTTGAAATCAAATCACGTATAATTAAAATTAAAAATTACATTAGAAATGATTAGTATTAAAATAAAAAATAGCCGTTAGATTTATAATAATAATAAAGCAATGATCGAAAGTAAAAATTATATATGGATTCTTGGATGATGGAATATTAAACGACTGAGAAAAGAACTTAGTGACAGAGATTTGGTTGCGCGACCAAAACACTACATGCACAGACAAATATGTCGATTTGTCCATCAAATTTGCACATTTTACATGTCCGTAGTTATTCAAAATGGGCAAATTAGATTGTCATACGCGTGAATCATCGTCTTATAGATTCGCCAGCTGCCAACCGTTTTCACACAGACCCAATTCTATTGGAGCCCATTTAGTTGTTTTTCTTAAATTTTTAAAAGTGAAATCTACTGTCAAGCCCTTTTTTCCAGTTTTTCTCGTTGTCAAACCCACAGCTAAAAAACTTCACGCTCGCACCCTTTTCTTCGTGAAAAATTATCACCAAACCCCTATTTTGTTTTAAAATTACGTTTTGTGGTGAGATTTATTTATCTTTAATGGCTAAAATACCTTTCCATATTTCTTCTTCTCTTTCCATGTTCTTCGTCTGCTGGTAATTCTGTGAGATGAGTGTAAGAATTGAGTGAATATAATTTGTTGATGAAGTTGTATAAACAATGAAGGAGATAATGTTATTATGAATCATGAAGGAGAACAATTATGAATCGAAGTAATAATCAGGGAGAAACAAAATTAGGGTTTGCAAATTTAATTTTGAGTTTATATGGAATTGATAAGTACATCGAGATGTTGATAGACAAAAAACAAAAGGGTTGTTGTTGAATTAATGTTGTGAAGTTGTTTTGATGAAGATTCAAAGAATTAAAGTTCGTGATAACTTCAGAGAAGATTTAGAGAAAGAATTTAATGGTGATGCTGAGATTGATTGAACTCAGGAAGTCAAGAAAAGGTTAATCAATGATATTTGAGGTAAGTTTTCTTATTTGATTTTAAATTGTGTGATTTGATTTTTACAACTTAGGGTTTTGAAATTGAATTGCTTGAGAGGGTCGTGAAGGTCTGTGTTGACAAATAAGAGAATGAATGTTGGATGTTGTTGATGAATTGCAACTAGAAACAAGGAATTTATGGAAGAGTATATGATGTTGATGTGTGTGTTGAGGATTGAAGTGTTACAAGTCAGGAGAGAGGATTGGAAACTTAGGACTCATGAAGTTAAACCTGATGAAGAGGATGAGTTGTTGTTATAGATACAACTAAGGGTTTGGAAGATTGCGTATGAATTTGAATTAGGAATTGATATGATTTGCAGACATGGCTGAGTTTTACTGCAAATACGTTTTAATTTGTATGTGTGTTTGAATAGAAGTAGAGAAGATGATTTTGGTGAATGGTGGTAGTGATTGATGTGTAAATGAGATCCAAAAGGCTTGGTTATAAATTTGGTGGTGCTTAATGATTTCAGGGAATTCATCGAATTGAACTCAGTTGAAATGAGATGAATATATAGGAATTGGAACAAAATCAATATTTAGATGCTAATGCAGGTTGTGTTAGTACTGAAGTATTGACTACAGGTGGTTATGGTTGAGAATGGAAATTCATAAACACATATGTTAGTATGATGAGTAAACTGAATTGCTAGATGTGATGTAGTAAACTGGTATTACAGTTAATAATGATGTTACTATGGTGAAGTCACAAGGGTTATGAATGAAAGAAGTTAAAATGAATGGTATTGCAGATATGAAGGTGGTGGTTCTGAAATTATTGTGGTTGAGTTATGGTGATGGGAAAATGAATGAACTGTAAGTGATGGGAATTCAGTTATGTTTGATTGTTGCAGGACAAGAAAGACATCATATTGTTATTTGATTTTAATTATGTTTGATTGATCACAGGACAAAAGGCAGGTTATGTGTAGTCTATTTTATGTTCAAGCCATTGTAAAAATGCAGGCTCTCGTTCGTGCATGCCGTGCTCGAGCCATAAAGGGGTCAGTTATTGAAGAATAACTTCAAGATATGCAAGATAAATGTTGCGAAACAACCATGGTAATGCCTTCTGTTTCCTTTTACTAATTTTGAATCATCCACAGTTAGCTTTCCTCGGCACCAAACACTTTTTTGTTTGTCTCTACTACTCTATTGCACTTTCAGATTCAAGAAAAATTAGGAACCAAAGAAAAATAATATTTCTTATAACGATAAATTCATTTTATTTATTTTTCATTTTGATTTATCATGTGTTGATGGTGAACAAGTTATGCGACAAACTGAAAGGGTGCATAACAACCTATGCAGTAATTTTTAAAGGATGCATGTTATGCAGATTAAAATAGTTGCATAACTTGTTATGCAACAAACTGAAAAAAAGGTGCATAACAGGTTATGTAGCCATCTTTAAAGGGTGCATAGTTATGCAACCATTTTGACTGCATAATTATAATAACAAGAATGGGTGTCGTTTGACTTTGAGGTCGTTTTGTTGTAAAGAAAACAACCAAGAGGTTTCGTTATCCAATGTACAAAAACATAAACACTCAATATTATGTTTGCATTACTTGTCCTTGTGATATCTTGCTTACTTATAGTATTGTAATGGTTTTTCTGTCAGTTATTTCATTTGATGTCGACTAATCAATGAAACTTTTACATTCCAAATGACATATTTAGTTTGAACTATGCTTAAGAAGATTGGCAACCCAATTATAGATTGGGTGGAGAAAGACAAGTTTACTAAGACTGTTCGGTGCTTGCAGACTTTGCTTCAATCTTTTTAATTTTTATTAGACTTCTTAAAAATGAAAATTATGGTTATTTGGACTGGTGCTTGCTTATGTTGCAACATATTGCATCATCAAACAATTAAATAGTACTTTATTGTGATCTATTGGAATATCAAAATGTTTTACGTACATGTCTTGTGCTTTTTTTTCTGTTTAATTTATATGTCTATGATGTTCATATTATATCATGTGTATTTCTTTTAATAGTGGATTCATAATCTATTATGCAACTACAAAAATGTCTACATAATCTGTTGTGCAGATACAAAAATGTCTGTGTAATCTGTTATGCATCTGAGAAGATGGTTGCATAACGTGTTATGCAACAAATTTTTTGTTAGCACTGAAATCAACCAGAAAATACATGCATAACCTATTATGCAACTACAATTGGTCTGCATAACATGTTATGTAGTTGAGAAAATGACTGTATAATGTGTTATACAACAACTTTTCTGCTAGCACTGAATACAATAAAAAAATAGCTGCAAAAATGACTGCATAATTTGTTATGCATCCTTTGTGGTGGTTGCATAATTCGCTATGTGTCATTTTTTTTGTTGGAATATTATTTTCCAGGCATGTACACCATTTTAGTGGTTGCATAACCAAATTAGTGGATGAATGACCAAAATATTATTGTGTAATGTGTTATGCATCCTTTGTGGTGGCTGCATAATTCGTTATACATCTATTTTTCTGTTGGAATATTATTTTATAAGTATATACATTGTTTTAGTGGTTGTATAACCAAATTAATGGTTGCATGAACCAAAATATGGCCGCATAATGTATTATGCATCCTTTGTATATCCAGTTTTCAACATATATGCCTAAAAGAAAAATCACCCCCGACGTTCGCGTAAAAAAAATTAAATTTGATATTGTTATTTATACTCGTTGTGTAGATTTCTTTAAAAGCTTTCCAACGATATAAAAATTGTGAAATTCCAAGGCACGGTTTTTTAGATATGTTATATTCTAGTTTGCTTGTCAATTATACCCCTGAAAAAATAAGATGCATAAGGAGATATCCAAACACTTTACTAATGAGATAGAAAATTCTTGTTTTCTTTGTTATATAAGTAGAACATATTAAGGGTACTTGTGTCTTGTTCCCCTTTTTTTTTATAATTTCAAATAATTATAGGTCTTACAAAAACTAGGAAATTTTTTGTTATGTTTGTGTGGAGCCTGGTAGTGCACAACCCGATTCGCACTCGACCCGATCCGACTGGCGGCCCGTTGGAAAGTTAAATGAGACTTTTTGAGAGGTTTGTTTATGTTCTCTACGGTCCGTGCCCCAAATTTATTAAGTAGTCTCTATATATATTTTGAGTTTCCCTATCTATGGTTGTATCGTTGTATTCCTCTGGAACACTATTTTGTGATTATAGTGAAAACTGCAGCCGCTCCTTGGACGTAGCCCTAATTTGGATGAACCAAATAAATCTTATGTTTTTATTGTTTTTCGTTATGTTTTCTTTAAATGCTAACATTTTTTAGGTCTGTGAGTAAGAATTTTTTTGTACCTAAACCTAATTTTCCCTTTTAAAAAAGTGTTATTCATTTGATTCGAACCCACCACATGATGCTTTCAACATGAAGCTTAAAGCACTGCATTAGCTGTGCGCTGGTGTCAAGTACTACATATTTATTAATGATATATTGACTAAAATCAGAAATTATATTCCAAACCCAATTAAAATATATTTTCTTATTAATTAATATATGACGAATTTTTTATATTGAATTTAAATTCGTAAATAAATTATACATATATGTCGTTTCAAATTATTTTTGAATTTTAAATTATTAATTGGATTTTTGACCGGATTTAACTTTTATAAATCTGTATAATGTTTATATGTTTATTGTTTCGTATGATTTGTCGAATTCCGAATTGCTAACTAAATCCTTCCCCTAATACGATGAAAATTTATTTTCTTAAAAATGTATTTATAAAAATTTAATAATGTATTCTGAATAAAAAACTAATTTAATTATGCCCAAATTAATAAAATAGGCCTCTCTTATTGGAAGGATGGATGGACTATCTTTCCAGTGTCGTAAGGTACAAAGGTGTTGTTGATTTTTATCGGGAATTGTTGTTGAGCGATCTTTAGGGTTAATTAAAGACATGGGAAAGATAAAAATTTGAGAACTTTATTGGGGAGATGTGATACATAAGAGTATCGGGAATTGTTGTTGAGCGATCTTTAGTATTGATTAAAGACGTGGGAAAGATAAAAATTCGAGAGCTTTATTGGGAAGATGTGATACATAGGAGTATCAACCTACTTTTGGTTGGGATAAAACTACTTTTTAATTTATTTTGATGGCTCGGGATAATGCTAATTTACTTATCGATACCCCACCTCCTTACAGTTTTTAGATTTATTCTTGTTCACTTTTTCAGTACGGAATAATGCTAGATCCACCTCCACCGCACGGGATATAGAAAACGGTGTTGTTGATTATTACAGTGGGACATGCGGGTATTTCAGCCTAATCCAATACATTTTCTCCGTTTTATTTTAGCTATGGATAGTATGCTCTACTTTAAAGTGAAAGAGTTTGATCAATTTTGATCAAATTAGACTACACTATGGATAGAGAGGAGACATTCTTTCACCCAAAGTCTATCAACCACTCATTCGATCAAAGAAATACTCGTCAGTCTTCACTGGATAGGTGAACATCAGCCGTCTGGATCCCAAACGGGTGATGTTCATCCGTCTGGGATTTTTTTTTTTCCAACGGCTGAAGTTCAATGATCCAACAGTTGAAAATAGATTTGAAAGCCAGAGGGTGAACTTCACCTGTCTGACTATTATTTTTTTAAAAAAGAAATAAATTAAAAGCTAGACGGGGAAGTTCACCCGTCTAGCCTATTTTATCTCACTATCCTATAGTGTAAAAAACACTCTTTCGCCTAGTCACTCCTTTATTTTGAAAGGAAAAGAATGTTAAAAGCACACTACCCATAGCCCTTACTCTAAGAAAGGATAAAGATCATAATAATTTTCATATATGTCCTAAGTTATACTCCATCTTAACATTAGATGACCTAGTTTTTAGAGTTACAGTATGTGTTATTTTTTAAGAAAAATATTTAGAAAATTGAAACTTCATAACTTCCAAAATTGATGGTTGACTATAACTGACGAATTTGGGGTTGATGAAAAATAATTTGGAGGTACTTATTTATACCTATCCAAGGGCAAAGGATAAGGGGTGTTTAAAAATGGTAAAAAAAATTAAGTTACCCTTGCTAGTTCAATTTACGTTTCTACCCTTTCAACCTTAAACTATTTTTTATTTAATTTTCTTATATATTTTTTAAATATTAAAAATTATTATTTTTTTAAATTCTTTTATCAATCCAAAATAAAATAAAGTGATAAAAAAATAATTAAAAAAACTAAAAAAATAATCAAACTAGCCTATTATAATTGGAAGTACGGGATTTTAATTGAACCTCAATTGGGGAATACTCTCACAAATTAGGATAATCACAGTTATATAGGGCTGGATTTTAGCTAAAGGAGTATTTTTATAATGATGAAATGTCCATACTACCCTTTATACTAATAAAAATAAAAATAAAATCTAATAAGTATGCCTTCATTTATATTATTCGATACCGATTTTTCCTTTTTTTCTTTTTTCTCTTCTTCTCATCTTCTTCTTTCTCATTCATTGTTATTTCATCGTTATTTTAACGCCGATTTTAAAAACATCTTGGTTTTGGAGTTGGATTCACTGTTCAAATAACGATGACGAGTCTCCAACAAGTGTGCAGTTTGCTCAATTTAATTGGTCATGACCCTTTCGAACAGTTAAGTGGAATTCCCATCAATCCATATCATTTTCAGTTGTTATGTTTGGTTTCTCAAGGAAAATGCGCTCATTAAATCAATTGTCACGACAGCTAAGGTGACTGGATGGATTTTTGTTTTATGTTGATATCTGAAATGAGTTTCTAATTTTATAATTGTCTCGTTATGTTGCGTTTCAAGTGTTTGATAAGATGGATGATAGAAATCAAAACAATGGGATTTACAAGTAGTTTATCGGGGATTCTTGGTTTTGGAATTGGATTCCCTGTTAAAATTCTAATAGGTTGTTGTTTTAAGGTTAATTTAGTCATTGCCAAAATTATTTAGATAAGGGTTCTTTAAATTACTTTATAATATATTTTTTATTTTTTTTTGAATATCCCCTAATTTGTGAGAGTATTCCCCAATTGAGGGTTCTTTTAATTAGCTACCTATTATATATAGAAATCTAGACAAGTTTTTTATATACAAAAATAACAATAATCGGAGGTTAAGTTTTAAGACTACTGCGATTGTAAAGTAGTTGGTAAAAAACTATAACCTAATTACTACTGAAATGTAACAAGAAAATTAGTCAGGTTTCTGGTCTTGAATATCAGTCTAATCGGTAGATATATAATTTTCCAAAACTACCGATTGTGAAAGTAGGAAATTCAAAATTTTCAAAGTTTTGCAAAATCTATATGTGAGGCTACTTTGGCATTGGATAGAAAAATTACGTGTCTAATTTGAGCTCACATTTATATTGTTATTACTCGATTTTTGTATTAATATTCTTATTTTGTATGTTTTTAGGTATTTTTGGAAGAATAAAGTTTTGTGAAAAATTCGGCTTAAAAATGTTAAAGGCACCACAATAAATTGATAAAGGCACCCATAGAATGGATAAAGGCACCACCCTCTCAAAATTGAAAACAGTTTTGGCGGGAAAGAAACTTGCTCTCATATGTACGAATCAATCGAGCATTTGGAAAGATTTTACAAGCTTTTAAGACAAGAATTTACCCTTGTCTTAATAAAGAGAGTTTTACCTGATTTGGGAAGTTCAACATCAAAAGAAATCTCGTGAAAACAAGTTATTGTCGCTAAAAAAGGGAAAAAAAATGCTCTCAAATTTGGTTTGGTTTGTGTAATAAAGGAGAAGATTTTATTCTCGCGTTAGGAGAAACAACAACAATATATTGTTCTCAAATCCAGATTGAGAGTTGTCAAGAAGTAAGAAAAATATATATATCGAGATTATTTCCCTGCCCGAGATATTTTTTATCTAAAGTGAAAATTCCTTAAAGATTTTGGAAGAGAATTAAGTAATGAGTTGTTCTAGTATAAAAAGGGAGTCGATAGAACATTGAAGGGGGGTTGTCTCATCCAGAAAACGAAGGAATAAAAAAAATCAAAAAATATACTCGTGATGAAGAAGATGAAGAAACTATCGCCTAGAGGTTGAAGGAATTGTTGCTAAAACGTTTAAGCTTTGCAATATTTATCTTCAGTTTGCAACATTTATCTTCAATTTGTAACACTTGATTTGTAACAGCAAGCCTGTAACGTCCATACATTGTTGAAAACTCGCTGCTTTTATTATTTTCTCTTCTTTTATTATTTTCTCTTCTTTTCATCTTTGTAAACACTTTTTGAGCTATGTACCTATCTTTTGAGAGTGTTTTGAGCATGATGAGCTAAACTCCAACATCGGGACAATGGAGGAAGCTACTTTTCACAATTGTTTGGTAACTATATTCAATTCTTTATGACTTTTTGCACTTATTTTAATTGATTTATGATTTTTACTAATTAGTTGTTATTTTGTTTGATGGTGTATTCTTAGTCTTAGAACTTTTGATGCACCATGCTTATGATTTACATCTAATGTTTTAGAAATCTACTTTTGGCAAATAAAAAGAGTCCATAAAAGAGCTTAAATGGTTAAGAATCAATATTTGAACCACATGAAGGTGAAAATCGGTGGAATTCTGAGTCCCAGTATTTAATAATATTGCTACCATCTTTTGTATATATTTGCTAGTTTAGTTTTAGAAATTAGAAATTAAATCTAGAATCAATCTTCACAAGTCCGACTGAACGAATCTTTTTCTTACCACTATCTATAAACCACATCAGCATTCGGTAGATATATCAACCGCCGAAACTACCAATTGTGAAAGTAGGAATATTCTAAATTTTGAAAATTTTATATTTGGAGCTACTTTCACAATCAATAGATATATGATTTGTCAAAACTACCGAATGTGAATGTATAAAAATTTAAAATTTTATAAGTTCGGAAAAATTCATATTTGGAGCTACTTTCACAATCAATAGATATCTGATCTGCCAATACTACTAATTGTGAAAGTAGAAAAATTTGAAATTTTCCTACTTTGGAATTTTTTTATATTTGACTACTTTCATAATCGGTGGATATTGAACTTTACAAACCTACCGATTGT
Source organism: Papaver californicum (assembly GCA_023531435.1). Taxonomy (NCBI): domain Eukaryota; kingdom Viridiplantae; phylum Streptophyta; class Magnoliopsida; order Ranunculales; family Papaveraceae; genus Papaver; species Papaver californicum. Next base: position 3,194,605 of record JAJJMC010010050.1, read on the forward strand.
AGGACTTCAAAAATTTAAAATTGGAAAATTTTGGGACTACCTGTGTAATCGATAGTTTGTACTGATTATTAGTTTTTCTTTTTAAAAATAAAATTTATTGAAACAAAATAATAAATAAATAAATAAAATAAATAAAAATTAATTATAATTTAACTAATTTAACAACTAGTATAATTAATTAACACTAATTAATCAAGGGTATATTAGCCATTACAAAAAATATATGGAAAAGGGATGTGTGGATATTACTTTCTAACGAACCTATTTTGTCTTATTAGTAGTCTCAATCTATTTTTCATCGGCCTAATTCGCCAGGATTATAAGACATAAGTTAGGAAATTTTATAAAAAAATATAAAAATAAACAAGTAAAATAAAACTAAAAATAAATCTTATCTATGCAACTAAAATAGAACAGAAAAAGTATTATTCAAGAGAACAAATAGCGCGCAAATGTGTTACAACAATGTTAGTTCTTCGTAATAATAATGTGTCTTGTATATAACGAGTTATAATTTCTCGACAACTACAATCAATATTTTCTTATTAACTTTAAACATTAGAGTTTTTAAACGTCGTTTAAGCAACATATAAAATCAATTAAACCTTGATAAGTGAATGTTCGGTAGAGTAAAATAAAATAACAGTTATAGACAAACCGTCTGAAAAAACACTTAAAAACCATATAAATACTAAAATATCCTAAAAAGGAGAATGAAGAAACTTTTTGAAAAGCGATGGTCCCAAACTTAATGTTATAAGACCAACACAAAGATTTTATGTGAGAGACGATTTTGGAAAGGTTTGAAGGTAGGATCCATCCGTTTATGAAGTAATAACCTCGTAAATAAATAATCTTTTTCGATTCTGACATAGGAAAAAGGGCTAAAATAATAACCACGCTAAATGTATTTGTATTAATTGATTAAAAAATTGAGTCTTACTGACCCTATTAAAATATAAAATAATAAATTTTAAATTTCATAAATAAAAAAAAGAACGCATAGAAATAGACAAGAATACTTCAGCAAATCTACAATGTTCACGAAATTAGTTTTTTTTTTTTTCGAAAAATGCATCTAAACTCTTAAGTTGATTGTATTATCCTTTAACCTAAACTAAAATGCATCCTGATAAATGCATAATTTAATACTTTTATTATCGAGTTTCTGTGTAAATTGGTTTGTATTACGTTATTATTCCATTTTATGTCATTAACTATGTCACGTCCTTCAAGAGAAGTGAAATGGCTTTAAAAGGGCCCACCTTGTCTTGTAATAACACCAACCATTTTTCATCAAGGAACCACCGTCTTCATCTTCTAACTCAAACATTAACTGCTCAAGTTCTTCTTCAGTTCACAACTGGAAAAATGGGTTACGTTGTTAGCCAAGGTCTGGTGGTTGTAAACGATGGTTTTGAGGTAGTTTGTGTGTGGCTCAAGTTTGAGTTTAATTTGTTGTACAGTGAATAATATTGGTTACCGCCATTATTGGTGATCGATAATGATTAACCAGTGAGAATTGCTACTAAGTATTCAACTAGACTTAGTCGAAATCATTCAAGAGATCATGTTGATACAAGCTCGAACTTTGTCTGAGGAAATCAAATTTTATTGGTCCAGGTAAAGCGCAAGTATCAATTGCTGCTCATCTAGACATGTTCGAGCACTTTGAGAATACATTGTTAGATGATGACCGAGACCATTACTTTGTACTTGTTCTTGTGTGAACGAGAAATGCTCAAGACGTTCAATAGTTTATAAGTGAGTGCATCGGACGAAATAAATGAGGAAAAAAGTTAGTCTTGGATCTTGGTTCAGTTATACGTGCTCTTCGGACACAAACCGAGAGTTAGTGAAGAAGCTCGCTGATGTCTGGACGAGCAACTTATAGAAAAAGTTCCAGGAAAAAGCTAATTGTGGTGGCGTTCAGGTATGAAAAAAAATAAAAAACATGAGAAATAATGAACGAATTGGGATGAATCTCTTCTGCACGTCCAGGCACAACCGAACTATTAGTTCGGCACGGGGTGTAATGCATCTTCTAGAGTGTAATTTTGAATAATGGAGGGTGATGTAAAACAAATTTAATATATTTGTTAAGTACGTTTGGGGGCTAGCCAGTTTCATTCTCATTAATTGTAACTTCTCTAATACCCTTGTAAATTACTGTGTTTATATTTTAGCTTAGAAACAACTAAAACACACTATTTACATCAGATATTTAAAATAATAACAATCACATCTCTCTCCATGAACAAAATTGTTCTTAATACTACATTCTAATCTATATTTGTGAGGTACAAAATTTGAAACACTTTCAACTGGTTACGACTGATGAGTGTAAAAACACATCATTTTTACATCTTAATTTATATTTATTTAGTTATTTATTTTGTATATATTTAATGATTTTGTATTTAGTTTTACACTTATAGGAAATAAAGCTCATTTGACTAAAATGCGTAATTCAGTTCGTAAAATGAAGGAAATGATGATTGAATGGGCTAAACCCGAAAGAAAAAAACATGGAGTATTATTTCATTGGACCAATTATTTAGATGTAGGAGGAGTGTGGTAAGCATGCCACAACGTGTGTACATAGTATGGAGACCGTTTGAAAGATATTAATTATGTTAAAAGGATATTTGAAGATATTTTGTTTAATGAAGAACATTATCAAAATAAAGAAGGAAATAAAGATTATGAAAAAATATTATTCTTTATGGTTGGAGTTAATAAAGAATATTAATATATTTTCTAAACAAAGAAAATGATGACTCATGATGAGATATTTTTCGAGACATGAAGTATATTTATTGGAGTATTTCGGTATTGTCCTGACACATGGAGCATTCCCATTGGATGATGATGTGAGGGAAATGGAAAAGGAAAGTGGTTTCCTTAAAAGCTATATAAATAATGGTGGAACCAGAGAAAAAGGGAGTTCAATTTTGAGTTCAGAGGAGCAAGTAGTTTTAGTTTTTCTTCTTTTTCTTTACTTCTTTTCTTCTCTATTTGTAATGGGTAGCTAATCTCTCTGATGGGGTTAAAGATAAAGTCAAAATTATTATTTAAGAAACTCATACTTTTCTATTTAATTTACCTTTGCCCTTTATGAATGGTTTGATTGATTTATTAAATTTTTTCATATGGTCCTCTAGCTTGATATTGTATTGAGTAATTATTTGTCAAGCGAAAGAAATTATACATTTAATTTAAGAGGTTTTACCCGCAACATCTTCCGAGGCGTAAAATCGTTTGGTCCTGAATCGCTTTGAGTTATATTTAAAATGAGAATTTTACATAATAACTTGATGGATTCCGAAAACCCTAATATCTTTCTACTTGTTAGTTTAATAATTTATTTTTATTTATTTGTTTATTTTTATCATCAACTATAATACTTAAGTAATTAATTAGAAGTTAGAAATTATAATTTTGAAATCTCTGTGGAACAAACCGTGCTTGCATACTGCCTCATCGAAAGTTATGCTCTTGTGGTCTATAATTAAAATTCACATCAACGACACCTACCACATCTCATCCTTTTTTTTGTAATACGTACACAACTTCTGGAGTATTTTAGTTTTAGTTGTCTTATACCAAATAGTTTTTTACAGTGATTGTTCCTTGAAAGACCTCTTTAGATGAGATAACTATCATCTGGTTTAGGATTATTCCCATTACTGGTAAGAGTGTTTCTTACTGACTGGATAATTTTTTCATCTGTAAATGCGTCATTCTCGTTGGAATATTTAAAGCGAAATCAGTCAATCCTTGAATGTCTTCTTATAATTGACTAACTTTTCGTTCACGAACATCATGTTCTTCTTTCGAGGACTGAAATTTAGATTATTCCTAATCTAGATGAAGTGAATGTGAATTAACTTTAGATAGGAGTTTGATTTCTTAAAACAATGGGTTTCAAAATATGAACTTTGAAGTCATTTTCACCACAATTTTTTTATCTAAAATAATACATATTAATTTATCGATCTATAAATTAATAATAATAATCTTTTCAAACGAATGTATTATTTTATTATGAGGGTACGTGTTTATCGAAGTTAGATTATATATATATATATATATATATATATTTTAGAATTTGTTTAACTTTTGGATAAAAAATATAATAATATTTCGTGAAAATAAGCGTATATTTTTTTTAAAGGAAGAAGGGTTTCATAAGAACCCAACACTTTATTAATAGACTACCTTATTTAATTAAGGTTTGAAGAGATACATAACGGGTGAGAATCAGCATCCCACCATTCATTTACATTTTCCGTGCATGGCAAACTGACAAAGGCTGTGGGCTACATTGTATAAATATTTAGGGACAAAAGCAAATCTAACTTCTTCAAAGTTGATGGCAATATCTTTGATTTGTCACATAACAGAGTAAATAGTCCAAGGGATATCTTCATAGTTCCCAGAATAACATTTGTTACATTTGTCGCATCACCTTCAATAAAGACCTTAAAAAGATTCAACCTTTGAGCCGAGAATAAACCCATTAGAACTGTCTTTGTTTCTGCAAAGAATGCTGAAGTAGCATCGGAACTACTAGTACCACAACCAATATAAGCACCTGTATGGTTTCTGGCAATTACGCCTGCTGCACCTTGATTTGGAACAAAAACAGCATCCACATTAATATTTATGAAGTCAACATCAGGAGGAACCCGAATCTGAGTAATATTTGTAACCAATCTTTGTCCATCTGAAGTTTCCTCATCAGTGAAAGAAAGATTAGAATCCGGAGAAGCTCTTTTATGGATTTGGCCAGCAAAGAAAAAAGCATTTTCAAAGATCGTGTTGTTCCTTACTTCCCATATGTTCCATAACAAACAAAGCCCCATCGTAAACTTTTTTCTTTTTGAATCTTCCATCCACTTTATAAAAATGAACTTAATATCTTCAGCATCCGAAATAATGTAAAAATCCATGTTTGCATTGCTAAACACAGTAGCCCAAGGACAATTGAATAACAGATGAACAATTGATTCTATCTCATGGTTACAGAAGGTGCAGCTCTGATCAATATTAACATTGAATCTGTCAATATTTTGCTTGACAACTAGTCCATTATGAATCACTTTCCAACCAAAGAGCATAATCTTGGGGATAATAATTTTTTTGAACTTCCAAAAATTATTCCAAGGAAACTCATTTAAAGCCGAATGGGAAGGAATATTAGCAGATATGGTTTTAAAACAAGATTTAGCAGAAAGTTTACTAAAACTACTTGGACACCGAATCAATATGTCTGCCTCATTAACGCCAGAAATATAGATATCTTTTAACTACATTCACCAAAGTTAGGTGACAAAATATCTTATAAAATATATCCTTTATATATTTTACTCTTTCTGTTTTTGGAAAAATGTTACTATCACTTTTTTATTTTAACCTGAAATAGACCAATTTAAAAAAATAATAGTTACTCTTTTTTTTGAAACGAAGATAGTATTTTTTAAATCAATCTAGTCATAATTAAATTTTGGTACTTGGACTTTGTCCAACATTAAAATTTAATCTAACTCTTGACCAACTTAGAATCTATACCTAAAATTTAAGTTGACATGTGTTGACAAAGTTAAACCCTGATTTACGTTTAATAATTATTAAAAAATTTATATGCAATTAAATTACTAAACGAGTTTATAATCATACCCTTCATTTTATTAACATTTACATTACATAATAATCATATATGAATGTGAACCCTCCAAACACATCGCCGCCACCACCACCACCACCACATTAATTTCTCCGCCTCTCTATCACTACCACAACAAACTTCATACCGGAGTTGTAACATATGACCTTCACTAGAACTACTTTCCACCTACAGAAGAAAAAAACTAAAACATTCAGAAAACAACAAAAACCAAATAAAAAAAGACTCTTGTTATTTCCAATCCACCATTATTATTAACCAATCCATATAGTTAAAACAATCCATTTTTTTTAATTTTTTTATTAATACAATCCTATGGATTGGATTTAATTTTTATGAATTTTAAAAACATAAATATTCTAACTTCTTCGTCTATAATCAATGAATCCATATTTCCTAGAAATCAATTCAATGAATTCGTCATCAAAATCAACATTATTCATCTTGATTCTAGCTATTAGCAGAAGAAACAGTAAACGCTTAGTTACTGCAGAAAATTTTCCACTTCAATGGTTGAAGGAGTAGAATCTTCTATCATATCTTCTATACCACAATTAGATTTAGGGTTATTTATATTCATAGAGTTAAAGATTAGTAGAAGTGAAGAAGAAATAGATTTAGGGTTATTTATAAAAGAAACTAGAAATAGAAAAGGAAAAGGAAAATAAGGTTGGATTGGATTAATAAATTTTACTTTGATTTAGTTTTTAAAAAATAGTATAATTCTTTTTATTTTCTTATTGGATTGTATTAATAATAATGGTGGATTGGAAATAGCATGAGTCTAAAAAAATAACAAATTGAACTCAAATTGAATCGATTCTGTCAATGAATCTCAACCGAAACCCCAATCGAATCTCAACAGAAACCCCCAATTAAATCGATTCTGTCATGAACTCAAATTATACCACAAAAAATCCTAATCATCTCTGCAACAATAATAGTAAATCATATAACCTCCATTTGAGTTCTTCTTTCATCAAAATCAAACCCTAGATTCTAAATCTCTACAACAATAGTTTTCTAAATGATCCCATAATAAGGTTTGAATGACCATGAAATACCTGTTTGATCCTTGTTGCTACAAACTCCAAATTGGTGGCGTTATAAGTTGGCAACGACTTGTATTCTTTCATTACTTGAAGGAATTCATTAAACTTTGATGTTTTCTGCACATACTTTATGTAAGCAGCACAATCTTCTTCTTTGGGTCTCTTCACCTTCTTCTTTTCTTAATCAAAACTGAACTAAACCTTGTAATTGATCACAGAGAGAATGGTTATTGAGAGAGATGGTATAAGAAAATAGATTACGGTAAAGAGGGTTGTAGAATCAATCAGTATATATTGGGTTTAGGTTTCTAGTGTTCGAGTCAGGGATGGATTTGAGAGTCATTTTCACGTAAAGTGGAAGAAGAAGATGGAGTTTAGGGAAGAAGATGATGGATTGGAAGAAGATGTCGGCCGTGAAAAAAATAAAGTTAGGGTTAATGAGATTTGATCTCAACTGTAGGTTAAATGGTTTCATTGAAGCCGTTGGATCCTAAAACCAATTCAGGGTATACTTGTAAATTCAATACAATTTCTAATATAAGATTAATTATAGTCTATCAAAATCCAATTAACCCTATATACTGTTGTAATACAATTATATGCCAAAAGGAGCAAGCTAAACACTTGGTTCACATCACATACAACTGAAGCATTTATCCATTTACTTCTCATGTAAGCTAGGCATTTGGCCTTCTATTTCTCATGCAACAAGAACATTTGTCTCTCTAGCTTAAAATGATACATACATCCATCACTATATATTGTTTGTACTTAGTTTATTTGTAACTACACCAAGAAGCATTTAATAAGAAATTTTCTTCTCCCATGTTCTCTCTACTTGTCTATTATATGTTATTTAGCTTATGTATTAATATTTATCTAGTAACCAATATCTATAGTAATTAGTTAGTAATCCAGAGGAGAATAATGATACTTAAACATATACATATTTAAAAATTCAAAAAATTTATATTTTTGTTTATAAAGGTTGTTTAGATTATTTAAAATGATTTCCAAGTATATATATATATTTATAAATTTATAGAAATCCGATTTATAGTCTGAAATACATGAAGTTTTTAAAGAAAATATCTCCATTTTTATAAAGATGGTATTTTCCTAAATAAAAGAAAAATAAACATTTAAGATATTTTCATTTAAGTTTATAAGTCTCATATAAACAATGGCTATTTTTCCGGTATCCTTTATTGATCTAATGTTTTATCTTTCTTTTGATATAACAAATTCTCTAATCCAACGATTCAATTGCAGTGCGCACATACTAAAATTGATTAATAGATTTAATTTCATGTTGTTACCTCTATCGAGGTGGCAGTGCGCACATACCAATATTGATTAATAGATTTAATTTTATGTTGTTACCTTTATCGAGGTGGGAGACAAATGAATATTTCTTCGATTTGAACTCTTGAAAAATTTCTTTTTCTTATAAAAAAGGTTTTTTATACGCTTATAATGGCTGCAATACCATAAAAACATTTTCTAGTAGTATCAAAAAAAACCTTAAAGTTGATAATGAAAAACAACTTATAAAAGGTTTTATCATGCGAACATGGTCCTAGAAAACAATTGTTATTTCCTATTTAACACAATTATGTAGTGGAACATCAGGATAACCCATGATCATGCTAAACGACCTTGAACCAAATTGCTATCGATATCATTCAAATGGCTTTGAATCCGACGGATTGAGGTGACTCAGTAGAATTTATTACATTGCCCCATCGTTATTTATATATAAATATTGTGTAAACTCGTTTTCGGTGGATGCCCCATCATTTAGCCATCAAGAACAATCCAGGCATTACCGATTCTGAAATTAAATAAAATCAGCCTAGGATAAGCATTATCTAATAAGATAATCATGTATCTCTTTTAGTGACATGTAGACTAATATGTGTCATCATTGTGTTTTAATTTGTCATGCGAACTCGCCTATATGTAAGCCTTGTACGTCTCCATTTTGTAATAATCAAAATAGTAATAATAAATTTACTTAGTTTGCTGTTTCTCCTTCTCCTTCTCCTTCTCCACATATAATACTACTTTAGTTCATATACTGCCTCCTACTACTACCACTATTATATATAGCTATTACAAATAAGTAGGTAGTCGAGTAATTATATAATAGAGTACTATCAGTTTATTACAACACGTATCAATACAAAAACCCATAATGGTTAAGCTATTATTACGGTTGATTCGTTTGATCAATTGGTAGAAAACAACATCGATAATCAACGGAAATTATTCTATCTCTTTTTAAATTTTTTCTACTTTATTTTTATTAAATATGATATCAGCCATGTACTTACCAGTATTATTTTCATTTTGATCAGGATATCATATCAGATTATAGTTTCAATTTATACCGTTAAATTAAATCTTATACTAATTAAGGCGCATATATATATCAACTCGATATATATGTTAATTTATATTTTTTTGGTAAGTATGGGGAAGGCGAGTTGCGACTCCGTAAATTTTGATAATAAGTTCGCGTTTTTATTTCTTTGTTATGGTACTAACAATTTTAATAATGGTAAAGTGAGAAATTATCGCATCCCTGAAGGATGGCGTAAATTTGATTTTTCTCGGCTTTAATAATCTCCGAAAAATTAGAAACCATTTCACCAGAAGCTTGAATATCATGTGGCATCACGTAGACTCAAAATGCGTGCTCCGCTAGCTGGTCGGTCCCAGAAGTGACCTGTAGCGAAATGCTAGTCGGTCTCTATCAGGGTTCCTGAAGTAACCTGAACTGATATTAAGGCAATTTTTGCCATGAAAATTATGTCCATATGCACACCTGTAAGTTGATATTTCATCGACCCTGAAGGTGACGAAGATGGAGATTTGTAGATATTATGTTGGTACCATATATGTGTGTGTATTTATTTTATATTGAGTTTTGTTCATTTTAATTACGTGTTTCGTAAATAATGGATTCCCAAAGCAATCCATGGATGTTATAGACCCCAAAAGCGGTCCAGCATAGAAATTGTGGTTTCCTGTGATAATCAAAATATTATGGGTTCCAGCAGTAATTCATAAATATGGACCCCAGAAGTGGTCTATGGAAATAATTGGATTCCAGGAATAAGCCATAAGAATTTTGGGTTCCCGGAGTAGCCCACGGTCATTAAATGCTTTGTTAATGACTTTGATATTTTTCTCTCGTCTATCCGTACTAAAGGATATGGTTCCAGAAGTAATCTATCCGGTATAGACTATAAAGATACATGTCTCAAATAACGGAACAACAAACATAATTTTTCAAACCATTTTATAACCTTGTAGAGGTTTTGAGAAATGTGAAATACTATTTCGGGTTCGAATAATATGATAGACGGCTCTGGAAGAACGTGTATCATTCTGGTGGTATAAAAGTCATCTTTATTGCTGCCTTATATTTCGGATTCCAGAAGAATCTGTTGAGTTTTGAAAGTAGTCGGCGTAACTACCACCTTAAAACGATAAATGATATGGAGTATTTATTACTTCATCTATTTTTGTGCCAGAAACACGTTATAAAGAATCTTAAGGCTCTCTTTTATGGGTATGCCATATGAGAATTTGAACACTCAAATCTCACGTTGTCGTTAACTGATAGACACATTTTAGTGTCTAATTTGCACCTTAATTTCTAGTGAGTTAGTATTCGATTTTGTGTCTATTACGTGTTTTATTGCTTTTGTAGGTACATTAGAAGAATAAAGATTTGTGGAAAAATTGGCTCAAAAAGTGTTCAAAGCACCCGGAAAAATGGATCAAGGCACCCACACTTTGGATTGGGGCACCCTTGGATCGGGCTGAGCTGGATCGGGTCAACCCAGCGGGTCAACCAGGCGGGTCAACCCAGCGAGCCAGCGAGTCGACTCGGCCGATCCAACTCAGCGGGAATCGCCGGAATTGTAACTGTGTACGCTGTTTGAATTGAGATATGGATTGTTCTCTTCCAGATTGTTCCAAATGTTAGTAGATAACCCACACAAGCTAGAACAATCGAGAAACAACAAAAAGATCCCGTGAAATCAGTGTGTAAATCATGTATTTGGCCGGAATTTGATTTCGATTAGGAATGGGATTTGTGGGCTGTTTTAGAGAGTTCTATTAGGTTTAGAACTCTCTCTAGGGTTTCTACTATCTATAAATACCAAGAGAAGCCAAGAGAATCAAACACAAAAGCTTAGAGAAGAGTTTAGAGATTTCCGGTCAATATTCCGTCACCGCCGACGAGCTGCTGCTGCACCGGCCGGCGTGTTCTTCATCCATCACTGCCGGATAAGAAGACTCAGTAACATTTATATGTGTTGCTGATTTGAATTTTCCTGTCGTCTATTGCTTCAAACCATTTGTTGCTTAAACTTTTCTGTAACAGCTGAACCCTCTTCTGTAACGCTTATAAGCGTATCAAATCAGCTGTTACAGCGTTATTCAACATTGTAATCAATATTTTGAGCAATGAAATCAACTTTTGAGCAAGTTTTCTTCACCATGAGCTAAGTCTATTTACTGGGATGATGGATAAGGTAATTTTCTCAATTTTATGTGATTTAATTATTTTCTAATAATTATTTATAATTCTTTTATCATTAAAATTGCATAGTTTCGAATAGTAAAAACGGTTTTCTTTCAACAGTTGTGCTTTTGCTTGATGGATTATGCTTAGTTAATTAATTTTGATAATCCATGCTTGTGATTTACCTCTGTTTGTTAGCATAATAAAACCAATTTTGGCAATTATTTGGGCTTCAATTAAATTAAAAAGAATTATCTGATCAATCACATAGGTTGTTAGAATTACCTGATTCCTGATTCCTGGTACGTTTAAAATTATTTAAAAATCATAGTTAGGTTATTTAGTATTTTTCTTACTCCTGGAATTTTCTAGAGTTAGTTTAAATCATTATTTTCTAAAATCATCACCTTCACAAGTTCGAGAATCGAATCTCTTTTTACCACTATATAAAATTACATCATTAACCAGAAGTTTAATGACCTTGAATTATTCATGCTTAGGCATGTCTGGATGGACACCCAAGTTCTGTCAAAAATAAGTAGAACAATACAAAATGTTTATGGAAATCCTTTGCAGAACCGGAAACTTACGTTAAAGAAGAATGTAAATTTTTTTGTTTGTTTCTTGAGACATTTGGTCTTTAACTGGCATTAACATAAGCACTATGGTAACCCGTTGAATCACCAACATTCTTGTAGAGGATTTATGGTGGAATTTGTAGGGCTTATTCACCCTGCTCTATGGAAAGTATTCAATACTTTTATGTATTGATAGAAGCATTCATTGGATGGTCTCTTGTTTATCTTTTATTAACACGTAATATAATATTTGTCAAACTATTTGTGCAAATTGCTTGGTTGCATACCCATTTTATGGACTCTCCAATTAAGTCCATTTTTATTGATGGTAAATGGACATGCTTTTGGTTCTTTGTCTTCAGTTGGTGTTCCATCGAGCATTAAATATCACATGTGCACACTCATCATGCTATGGTTGAGTTCTTTGTAAAACATCTTTAGATGATTGCTCGACCAACTGTTTACCATCAATATTGTTTTGGGAAACAACCTTATATTTTGTATTTACGTGTTTGGTCCATGGCGCCACCTACCTATATATATCATTGGTTTTGATTCATCATGATACATTTAAAACCTTGAACAAGTAATGTCTACAGATAAAACTGTATTCCCACCGTTAGGGGGAGGAAGTAAGCCGTAATAGGAACGACGTGAAATGTCTCATCTTTGTCGAGCCTACAAATGTTTTTGGGATACCTTATGTGTGGTTTAATTAATACCCAAAAACCATCATCAGTAGAGTTGTCTTTGAAAATCGGACAAAATTACGGAACCAGAAGTTTCCAGAAATGAGATGGTAATGTTTCCGCCATGATCAGGAAAACTAAAATGCTACCAAAAGTTGACATGACAACCTGCCACCAAAAGTTAGGTTCTCCCACTTTAATCAGGGGGAGAAAATTTAACACAAGATGTTGGGGCAAATTATGGTTTCACCCGCTTTATCTAGGGGAGAAAAACTGCCACCAGAAGATAGCACATGTTATGTCGACAAACTTAAAAATTTCTCTCATAAATTTAGAGAGATGACAGACACCAACAAGAGGTTGGAGTAAGAAATGTCACAACTAGATAGGTTATCTGGTTAAGTTTTTGTAAGTCTTGCTCAGAGAAATTTTGGCTCCACTTGAGATTGGTGTGAAACTATCTCATTTTATTTTTCTCACACCAAGATATTGGATGTAATTGAGGTGTTGGAGATTACTCATGATTAAGACACATATATGCAATAGCTCTTGGAAAAATATTGTTTGTCATTTGCTTGAGAATGTATACACGGGAAGTTATCACATCAGGTTAAACCATACATCTCGCAGTGACCAAGTCGTTAGTTAAGACACACTTGAAGTATGAACAACTGCCTTATCTATGCCTCATAAAAGAATCCATTCACCTTTATAAAATGTAGTATTCTGAAAAGACTACAGATAGTGCTCGTGGAAGACTATCAAATATGATCCACATTCTCTAAGTTTATACCTCCTTATTAGGGATAAGGATATGAAAATACCCCTAAAGTAGCGTTGGTAAAAGTCTGTGAATTTATTACTGAATGTGTATATACTAGAGAAATGTGTGAGATCTATATGATTGTCGATTATTGTTTACATTAGTGGTTATGTACCCCTCTGCAGAGGAACACCAACATCGTGATTGGTAGGCATATAATCCAAATCCTCTCAAACTAAGGTAGATATTGGAATCTCTCGAAAAAGCACAAAGTTCAGATCCGACTCACACTGTAAAATTGTGAAGCCTGACTATTGTAGGTTGGTGTTTGAGATGCAGCTCAAAGAGAGTAATATAATCATTTTAAATGAGATTAGAGGGTTTCCTGCTGAACCCCGGGATTTGTTCTGTAAAACTAAATATGTTCTCCTAATGTTGATGCACTTTAGCGTGGTATTCCCTGAAGGACTCATATTACATCTAGTTATGATAAGAAATTGGTGATTATATCCCTGGAGGATTCAAGATTTTAAATCAGGTAGCCACCTAACCTGGTGAATTACGTGTGACTTGAAATTAAATCATAATCACTACTTCAAAAAGGAGAAGTTTGTGAAAAATCCTTTGTGTGCTTTAAGTTGTTGAGAAAATGACTAAAATCTGGATGAATTGATGATATCATCATTGGCTTCTTGAAAAGCCTTGATAGCGTTAAATTCTACGCTTGAACTAAATTATGAGATCTCATTGAAATTGAAATATTTGCCCGACCTGAAGTTCGAGAATATGCTAGCATAAACTTATATCTACAGACTAGAGTATCCATTTTTGATACTCATGATACTTGTTGTGCTACTAAAATTAACACCATTATTATGTGTTCCCTTAAGGTGAAATGTGACCGATCTATCTATTATGTACGTAGAAATAATACTTTATGGTCCAGAAATACCATATACGAATATAATGCATGCATTATCTTGTTGTTCTAACTTTTTGTTTTGCAGGTTACACTTTAAAGGCTAAAAATGATTCTACGATAAAAATGAGTTTACATGAACCTTTCATTGTTATGCCTGAAGTTAAAGCGGTAAACTGAAATTGGTGTGCATTGGATGGAGGATCCAAATGTGAGGTGTAAAATATTAGTGGTACACCAGGTGCAAGACTTGGTTTTCAATCCTCCACATACTGGGAATAGTAACGTAGTTTTCTAAAAACTGTATAATGTTTGCACCACCAACCGATTTAAGAAAGCTCTACTGCAGGGGGAGTAAACTCGTAGAATCTTCGGCTGGGCTAAACGCGTTGTACTCTTTTTCCTTCGCCAAGGTTTTGTCCCGAGGGATTTTCCTTGTCAAGGTTTTAACGATGCAACATATGCGTGTCCAGCACCATTATCGGTCGATGTCCATTGTACTATTTTCCTTTGATTAGGTTTTGTCCCATGTGGCTTTTCTGACGATATTTTTAACGAGGTAACATGCTCATCGACGTCGGAATTATTATGATTTTTTTGCGTTCAAATTTTGTCCCAAGTGGTTTTCCTGACGTAGTTTTGGCAGAGGAGAGAATTTGTGGAGGCAACCACTCTCACTTTTAAGCTTCAAGTGTTCAGGTTTTGTCTCAAGTGGTTTTCCTGGTACAACTTTGACGAAGGGGGAAAATAATTTATGACAATCAACACCTTTTTAAAGCTACTAGTGTTGTACTCCTTTTCCTTCGACAATTTTTATCTCATCAAATTTTTCTAACTAGGTGTTAACAAGACAAAAAATATTGTTCAGGTTTTACCGATAAAATATAATGAAACAACGTTTTTTAAATAGTAGTCCAAAAGGGAGTACTATGTAAACTCATTTTCGGTGGATGGCCCACCATTTAGCCATCAAGAACAATCCAAGCAAACACCGATTTTGAAATTAGATAAAATCAACCTAGGATAAGCATTATCTAATGATTATATGTATCTCTTTTAGTGACATGTGGACTAATATGTGTCACCATTGTGTTTTAACTTTGTCATGCGAACTCGCCCATATCTAGGCCCTGTACGTATTCATTTTGTAATAACCAAAAACAGTAGTAATACATCTATTTAATTTGCCGTTGCTCCTTCTCCACATATAATACTACTTTAGTTCATATACTACCTCATTATATATATAGCTAAGACAAATTAGCAGGTAATCAAGTAATTATATGATAGAGTAGTATCAGTTTATTACAACAATAAATCAATTATACTGGTTATCATTTAAATAGAAGGGTAACAATTTACTGGTTATCATTTAAATAGAAGGGGTAACAATTTACCAATTTAATCGAGTCCAAATTTATATATTTTTGATAAATCGGGTTGTACATTTTGACCCCACTATTCGTCCACATCATTATCTTTTTTTCCTGAAACCACTTTGTTTCCAGTTTTTTGTTTTAATTTTAATTTTTTATTTTAATTACATTTATTTAAATAAAAAAAGAACGAGCTAATATCTCATCCGTTAACACTTTTTCTCTCTTTATCTCTTCCCGTCACCTCCGCCCACCACCGCTGATGCCGCCATTGAAATAAAACAAAAGAGAAATAGGGTTTTATGGTTGATCAAAAACAAGATTTGGGGTTTTAGTCATTGAATTGAACAAACAATAAATGGGTTTCAATAACACAAATTCTTTATTTTGAACTTGTCAAAGCAACTATAGGAAGATAAATCAACAACTTCAAAATCAACATTAAATTTTCTATTTTGAATTCAATCATCACAAATCATTACAATCATGTATGTATATGCATCTTCTAAGACAATTTTGACCACGATGATTTTGGACTAATTCATTTTTCAGCTCTTTTTATTGGAACTTATGTTTAAAGAAGAGGGAAGACAAGATTATCCAAAAATGTTTATTAGAAAATAAAATTCAGAGAAAAAGGGACCTTGGTTTTTTCCTGTTTTGAATATTTTTAATAAAAAAGATGATGTTATAAGGCCAAGCACTATGATGAAAAATTTGCTTGACTATAGCTTTAATCTAGTCAAAGGCAAGTACTATAGGGCATCAGTTGGCTATAATCTGGCCAAAAACTTTGGTTTGGATAGAAAAGTGATCACATATGATCCCAGCAACAGCCAAGCAATAGAGAAGGATACCATATATCCGTCATAAAAATACGTTTTACGGATACTCACTATCCGTCTCAGAGGTGGACGGATCCCAGGTATCCTTCATAATATTGACGAATCCTAAGAATCCGTCTCGGTAATTAAATTTGTTTGACCTTTTTTTCCTTACACCTCTTTCACACCCGATCTTGGCCATCCATCGGCTCAATGTCCTCCACCCTCGGATCCCAAGAACTTTTATCTATATATAACAACATCTTTTTCTTCTTAAATCACACTAAATAGATTTCTTTTAACTTGATTTCCTACTCAAATCCCCTTAATTTATCATTTTATCTCAATCAATAGATATGTTCTTAATTTTCTATACAACTCAAAATATCTTCTCTTAATTTAGTTCAATATGGTTAATAAGAACTTTGTTCAAAAGTAAGATATTGATCTTACAAATGCTTATGTTTTTGTGAGTTATGATGAAATCATTGGTTCTCAGCAAGCATCGACTCTATTTTGGGAACGTATTCACGAAGTCTTTGTTTGTCATAATGGAAATGCTAATAAAAGGGACCCAAGTTCCTTAAAAACTAAGATGAAATCAGTCAAGAAAGACGTGAGAGAATTCATGTCGATTCTTAAACCTATATATCGACAAACTAAAAGCGGTGCAAAGCATGAAATTTGGTAAGTTTTATAATTAAATCAAGTTATTTCCGATTGGTGATATTAGTAGTTGATTATTTTAACTCTAATTTTTCAGGCTTGAGCTGGTTGGGAGCAATTTCAAACCCAAACATGGCAACCGTTCAAGTATGATTCTAGTTATGAAATTATGAAAGATAATCTTCCTGGGTTTGATTATCAACTCACCTTCGAACAAAACACATATTTTTTCAATCAGTATTCAGACTTTACAGAAGCACAAAATGGCACGAAAGTACTACCTAATGGAGAGATTCGTTGGCACTACAGGCATCTGGCGAGGCTCATAGGTACCAAAAAGGCTAAAAAAGAAGCAAGGCCGAAGAAGGACAACAAACATGGTATTTGCAAGGGAGAAAGAGGTGGTACTTCAATCTTGATGGATGAATCGATTATCGATAAAAAAACTGGATAAGTACTCGGGAATTTTAGACAATCACATTTAAGGAAGGAAGAAAAAAAACACAGATGCAAGCCAAGTTCTTTGGAATTTGGTCTGGTAACCAACATATGTCGTTTCAACCGCAAGAGCAACGAGATAATGCAATTATGACTATGGATTTTACAAAACTAGCCCTAACGAAGCGAAAATATTATCGAAAAAAACAAATTGATATTTTAAAGAAGTTGAATATAATCGTCTTCGATGATTCGGAGGATGGTGAAGTGATCCAACTCTAAATGTTTTCCCCTGAAGAAGTAATTTAGTTTAGTATTTTAATTTCCAATTTAGTTTTGAATTAATATTGTTATTTTTAATTTTAATGAACTTCCAATTTAGTTGTTGTTTGAATCAATGAAAACTTTGAATTTCTAGTAATTAAATTTGTCATATGAAAACTTTAACCAACGACTCTGTTTTTCGACTTAACATCAACGGATATTGATAGACACAATTTTGTGTCTGATTTGTCTCAATTCTTTATATTGATAGTGCTCGATTGTGTACTGATTGTGTTATTTTATGTGTTTGTAGGTATTTTTGGGAAATAAACATCATTGGAAAAACTGTCTCGAAAAAGTGTTAAATGCACCCAGGAAATTTACTTAAGGCACCCAACAAGAAATGATAAAGGCACCTTTACTTTGGATAGGGGCACCTCAGGCACCCATCCTTTTCAAATTCAAAAGAGAAACTTTGTGGGAAAGTCTTATCTCACAAAATATCGAATCTGAGATGAGATTTTTGGGTTTATTCTCTCGATCCGTGAATACAAGAATATATTCTTGCCTTGTACACGTTTGGGAAGGTTAAAACAAATCAAATAAAATCCCGAAAAAAATTCTCACGGGTTTTCTTCCCTAACTTATCTGATTTTTACTTATCGTGTAAGAAGATTGGACAAGGAGACAACGTATTAATCTTGTGTTCAAACAAAAAAACAAAATCAGTTAGAAGAAGAAACAGAATCACCGAGACTTAAACAGCCGAGAGAGGAAAAAAATATTACCGGGATTTTCTTTTACTGTTAAGAGATTTGGAGAAGTAATTGAAGATATTAGGGGTTGTAGTATATAAAGAGGTGATGAGAGATCAATTAGAGGGGGGCTGACAGAGGTCAGAAGCTTGACAAAGAGATTCAGGAAAAATCTGTTGCTGCTGCTGAAGAACACGAAGAACAGAGGCTACGATAACCGTTTCTTCAACCTCTCATCCATGGTTTCTTCATCTATTTGCAACGGATATCTTCTTCTTTGCAACATTTATCTTCAGTTGCAACAATTTTTTCAACACATCTGCAACGGATATCTTAGCATATGCAACGTCTATTTTCAAGCTTTATTGCAACAGCTACTCTGTAACGTCCATAAAACGTTGCAGATTTCCTGTTACAATACTTTTAGCTTCTTTTCATCTTTCAAGCACTTTTTGAGCTATGTACCAATCTTTTGAGGGTGTTTTGAACAAGATGAGCTAAATCCCATCACTTAGGCAAGGAGGAAGTCATTTTTCCATGATTTTGACTTTTGCATTTATTTTTAATTGAAATTACGATTTTTTTTAATTGATTGTGATTTTATTTGATGGTTTATGATGGGACCTAGAGATTTTGATGAGCCATGCTTGTGATTTACAATTGATATTTTAAAAATCTACCTTTGGCAAAAATTAGAGTCACTTATTTGAGCTAGAATTATATAGAAATATTATTTTTAGAACCAATTAAAAGTGGTTAATGGTGAAATCCATAACCTCAGTATTTGTGAATATTATTTTCATATTTTGTGTATATTTTCTAGTTGAAAATTAGTTTTAAATCTAAAATCAATCTTCACAAGTTCGAGAGTTTGAAATCCTTTTCTTACTACTATCACAAAACTATTTAATATTTATGTAAAAAGTGATCACTAATTTAAAACAATCTTTGTTAATTAAAATTTGAAATTACAACTGCTCTAAAAATAAGACATTGTTTCATTAAGGGTTAATTGGATTTTGGTACTTATATTTTGTCCAACATTAGGGTCTGGTCTAACTTTTGGCCAACTTAGAGTTTGGTACCTGAAATTCACGTTGACCCGCATTGACGAAGTTAAACCCCGTCTTATGTTTAGTAATTATTAAAAAAAAAAACTAATTACTTAACGACGCCGTTAACACATGACATACTTAAAAAACTCACATGGATCTTTCTTTTCAACCATCAAGATTAGATGGATCCAACAGTTAGATTTTGATTTTTCCAAAAAATCAAACCGTTGGTACTTTTTGGTTATAAAAGCACCTATTCACCAGTTTGTTACCACCATCAGTTCTACCTTCTGATTTTGTTCTTCAAAAAACACATGTACCTGCAATTTTTCTCTTGTTTACACACATAATGGAAGCTGAAAGTTCTTCATCAATTAGGAAGTTTGAAAAATGTTTTTTTTGCTGGTCATGTTCCTCTAGATTGTCCATGGGAAGGCACTAAATGCACTATAACCAACTGCAAAGGGTACATGTTTCTTAGAAAAATGGTGAAAGTAAAAAAAGGTTTCCAACCTTATGTGAAGTGCAACTATTGTGGTGTTTTCATCTGGTTAAATACTTATGTAGCTTCACATCAAGGTCTTCCACCAACTTTGTCAGATGATGAAAAATGGTTAAAAGAGAAGCAATTTTACTGTTATTCATGTGGGGAAGCTGATCACATGGCTTATAACTGCAAAATCAACCTATTATTATGCACATATCTATGTTGTGATGGTAATATGAAGATGCTCACATCTAGAAAACCAGAATCTATTGGCAAGAGATACTACTTATGTCAAACATGTAAGAAGGTTAAGTTTCAATAAAGCAGTGTTGGAAGATGTATGAACCTAGTAAGTTGTAATGAATCTAGTAAGTTTTTCTAAGCAAAGATCTATTGGTTTCTTGTCTGTTGTTCCTGAGTACTCTTCAACCATCTATTCACACAAAATAACAATGCAACAACAATCCATTCACACAGAAATAATGTATAAAGGAAATAACTTAGAAACTGTTGACAAACTAGCTCATAAAGATAATAACTTAGATATTGTCATAAACTGGTTCATAAAGATGAAACATAGATTGTCATAAACTGGTTCATGAAGATGAAAACATAGATAATGTTATAAACTAGTTAATAAAGCAACTGCATATGTTCAAAGTATGTTAACATGTAAACAAAAGCAACTGCAATGGTCCAAAAAAGGTTAACTTAAAGCATAAATGATCATTTTTCAGTAAGATCAATAGTAATTCCATTAAGGGCATTACCTAAATCCCTTTGAATTCTTCTGCTTCTCCTTGGTGGTGATGTCAATACATGCTCAGGTTCAGTCAAAGGCTCATACTCAGGCTCAGGCTCAGTCAATAGTGGCTCTAGAATGACTCTTCTCCTCTTGTTTTTCATAGCACCACCCCTGGTTCTAACACCACCACCTCTAGTCCTAACATCATCACCACCTCTAGCACTAACAAGATTTGGTTCTTGCAATATTTGACGCAAAAACCTAATAAATAATAACAAAATTAGTGTATGCAAAAGAGAAGAGAAACACGTGAAAATGCAGTTATGGTGTAAAGTTAATCCTCTCCCTTGGGCCCTTGGAGCTGCATCCTAGCTTAGAATACTTACAGTAACTATGCCACCTCTTTTTCTATGGACTGTAGCTCCATAATTAGAACCCCTTCTTCCACCTCTACCCCCACCTCTAGTACCTGGAGTCCAACCTGTTCCTCTTCCTCTTACAAAAGATCTTCCAGGAGGGACCCAAGATGGTGCTATAACTGGTGCTGGATATTGCACAAAATCTGCTTGTACTTCCCCAAAAAGCAAGTACTCATCTCCCCTTCTTGGTCTGCCAGCACTACCTCTTCAGCTTGTCATTCCATCTGTGGTGCCAGCTGTCCTGCCAGTTGTACTGCCGCTTTTCCTTCCACCCCTTCTGCCACCTCTACCACCCCTGGTGTCAGCTGTTCTTCCACCTCTTCCATTGGGACCACTAGCCTATTGTTCGTTTAAATACTCTTCAAAATCCATAGCTGGATTTCTCCTCACATGTGGTTCACCACCTGCAAACAAATAACATTATTTAAATTAGTCAAATAAACATAAAGTTAGAAGGCATAGGCAAAAAGATAAAGGCATAAACAAAAATCTAAGTTAACAATGAAAGATAAACTTATTACCTTGTGCTTCTGCAAATTCAGCCTTTCTAGAACAACCTTTCTTGTTGTGCCCATATTCAGTACATAATGAGCATTGCTTCTTTTGATAATTTCCACCTATGACTTCATATGCATCTCTTCTCCTTTCCGTCCTTGGTCTGCCTCTTGTCCTCTCAAATGGTGGTGGTGCAACTTTGTGTACAATGTCCTCCTTTGGTTTCCATTCACATACATTATCCAATGGACCAACCTCTCCTGCATATGTTGCTCTGTACTTGTCCACAAAATGTTATTCATCAAATAACCTGCAAAACAAGAACATTGACAAAGTTAACAAATTATTAAAGACAAAGTCAAAGAAACTTACTCTTTCCAATTTGCATTTTTGTTATAAAAAGATGTATTGATTGCATTTTCACAAGGAATCCCAGTACCTACAGTCACATTGCTGCTTGGACAATGTCACCCCCCATGAACATCCATTCTTGTGATCAATTACTGTCCACATATCTCTGCTAGTGGGGACTCTTTCAAACACTGTTTCCTTTTCCTTATTCATCTTGTAAAACTATTCTGCCCTTGGGACCACTCCACCATCTGCATAACTCTCACCTTGTATTTTTCTATCAAACATCAACCTTGTATCCATCAAGTGATACTTTTCAAGAAACTTACAAAAAGGTAAACCTCTTATATCAAGTATCCAAGAATTAAAAGCTTCACAGAAATTAGAAGTGATGTGCTCACAACTGGATGGAGTATCAAAGAAAGCACTTGCCCACTGTGCAAAATCTTCCTTAATGGGGATAAAAGAATATTTCACTTGAAAAACGCTGATGATAACCATGAATACCATCTTCATCAATTCAAACAGTAAACTTACTCCATGCATTAATTTCTTAATAGGTAGAATCATTGAACAATAATACGAATGACTATGGGGCATAACAATAATAAGAATATTGAAAGAAACATTAAACGCAAATTTTTTTACCCGATTGTCGAAAAATAATCCTCAAAATCTTTACCAAACCCTAATGAAGGTAAAGATAAAAATAGAAGGATAAAAAAGGAATCGGTTGACAGAAGAAGGAAATGCATAAACCCCGATGAGTAATGATGGAGTTTTTACAGTGTTGATAAAAGTTTGAGAAAATAAAAGAAGAAAACAAAAAAAGGAGAAACTGCCGCCCATGACTAATATCTTACGGATGGAGGCTTATGTGAAAATATCCAACCAATTTAAAGCAACTATTTTTTAACCGTCTAACTTATATATTGGGTTACATACATAAACCATATGAATGATGGGTTTCTAGAAGAGAAAGAAACCAAACTTGGATTCCTCGGATATTTCCATAAACCTAAATACACGCTGGGTTCGAGTACCTGTTGGGTTTTTGAAAATTACTTATATATTTTGATAAAATTATTTTATTTTCTTCATGTTGAGTTGAATCTCATAAATTTTTCATATGAAGTTATTGTTATATCTATATAAATGTTCAAACTAAAGATTAAATCAAGAAAAAAAATTGGAAAAAACAAAAAAAATTCAAACAAAACTAGACAAAACCTAAAAATTTTGAGTAAAATTAGCAAAAAAATAACATATATTCAGGTACCTGATACCCGGGTAATACCCGTTAGGACTCGACAGCTTATCGGTTCCTAGCAGTTCTACCCGTCAGGTACCAATATTGTTAATAAGTCTAATTTTAGGACCCGGATCTGGGTAATTATGTACCCATTGACAACCCTAGTTTAATTAACATATAAATACAGTCTAACCCCAATAAATGAATGTTCAGTAAAGGAATACTCCCTCCGAAACTCAAAAAGTGAGTTTTTTTATTATTATTTTTCCAAAATAAGTTATCTTTTTTATTTTCATATGTTATTTTTTCAAACAAATCCCTACTAATAACTACTGTTGTTAAAACTTTCTCTAAGAAATACTAGTATGTTACCCGTGCTACGCACCGGGTCCGGTGGGATTTATTGATTTGGTGTGGCGCACACGTTACCCAGATATGTTAGAACATCCTTAAAAAAATTCTTGATTAGTCTGCTTATTTTTAATGGATAGACAAATTTAATAACCCTTAGTAATCAAACTCTTGTACATGGAGAAAATATGAATAAACTTTTAAGTTACCTACCGAAGAAATTTTCGTTAGAAATGCTAAAATCATAATGGAATATCAATTTTGTGTGTGACTCTATACAGTAGCCAAAATTATGTTCGTAATGTAGCAAAGCTAGAAAAGATTTTCAAATGACACAGACACAAAATATTGTCAAACTCAAAGACGGGCTATCTTTTTATGTGAAATAAAATCGTGCACTTAGACTCAAAGATGAATTATTTTTCCTCTGTAAAACAGAATCCTACCGTCTTACAACTTGATTATTAAGACTTAAGACAATTTACTTCCTTATCTTATAAGAGCTTCTCCAATGGACTGCTTGTGAAGAAAAAAGTCTTAATCCACATAGGATACACAACTATATTTATAAAAAAATATTTCCAACCCATTGATTGTAGGATGACGTGGCAAAAAAAAAGTTAGACATTCTTTAGGTGAACCTCTAGTTTTAGACATTGACCTAGAGGATGTCTTCACACTTTTATTAATAAAAATTATTGAAAAACAAAAATGGAAATAAATTTAACCAATTGTATATATACAAATAAGTAAAAAAAGGATATACAACTTTATGGGCTAGAGATAAAACTTTTTTTTCCTCTAATATTTAGGATTTTATACCTAGAGGATTCCTTGGAAATGATGCCACATATGGAACTTCCACATTCACCAATAGAGAAGCTATAAGTAAATAAAAAAGAACTACCTTTTCATTATTGGGCACGATCTCATTGATTGCGTTATCTTTTATCTATGATGGTGGATCTCGAAGACTAACACTCGTATGTATACGTAATATTAAATTTATGCACTTTGAAGCTGAATATAGTTTAGTAAAATGGGGATGTATAATTTTTTATCAACTTGTAATTAAAGGAGGTGATATATTCAAATACCGGAAAGTCAAGAGAAAAACCATTACAGGTTTATTGGATACCAAATGTGCATTGAAGAGAATATTATCTTATGAGGCTTTTTAAGGTTGAGGGAGAAATACATGTTTTGCTTTACAATATTACTGGAAGATCAACGTTGAACTTGCCAAATGTTCTAACCAATCCTGCAAGACAACGCAATATTAAAAGTATCCAACAAAATTGCTGCTTAAACTCCAGTCCTCCATGCTTTTAACATCAACAACCTATCCACTATGGGAATAACTATAGAAGATACTAATAATTTTGTTTCAGTTTCCGAGTAGAGAAGTTGCATCTATAGGCTATGGAGATATTGCTGAAAGTAGCCTTCTTATGGGTAAACCAAGTTCTTTCGTTGTAGCAAAAGCTAATTTGGATGCAAGTATCGTTATTCGATCTTGTAGCAACGAAAGCTCGTCAAGATATGCTGGAAATTTGCAAAGTTACATAAGAAAATTTTGTAAAACATGTCCGTCTGATTCCCAATAACCATTATATACACACGATTCCTCACAACATTCAGGCATTCAATAATGAATTAAAGGAGCTCGTAAATAGTTTGATTACCATTGGCTAATATATCTTAATATCATGTAACTCATGATGAGATTCATGATTTTTAGGAAATCCAAGTAATAAAAATGACTAAGTAGTTAAATCAAAGAAAAACCAATATAAAGGTCCAAAAAGAATTATTAGAACATAGGTAATATGCATTTGTAACTGTAAGGCTACATGATACAAATGTGAAATCCGGGATAGATCTAACATCTCACTAAGGAACTTCATCAACTACATAAGTTAATCCTTATTGGTTTTTAACCTTCAGTAGCTTTTCAAATGCATGGCTGGATGATATATGCTTTTGATAGCAACGCTCCTATAACCAAATGATTCTCCTCCGACAACGTAACTCGTATGCATATGTGTTTCCTAATGTATTCATCACTTCTGACATATTTTCTGCCAGGTTTTCTTGCCATTAATTATTTTAGTCTAGATAATCAATTTGACATTAAAGTATATATCATTAAATGTCATTGGTTTTTATTTTATACTTCTCCCATAAATGAATTGATTCACATAACCCTTGAAACTCTTACGTTGTCATCAAATAGAACCTCAACAATTGATCATATATATAGCAGCGAGTGTTTCCATTGTAGTATTATCATGTACTTGTAACTCCAATTTGTACGTGCATAATTACTTTTTCAATTAGTTACGCTAAATATTAATATATACATGTTGCAAGATAAAATGTATATTTATCTTGGTACTGGTATTTGGACTTTGCAGTTGCATGAGAAACACCATCTCTTCTCACCTATTTGATAAGTGCACTTTGAACATGCCATATAATACCATGATGAGCGTGGTATAATGCCAACTAATGTTCCTTTGCAAGTAAAGGTCATTCCTTATTATGAATATATATATCATATCAGCAATTTATAAGAAGATATATATATATATATATATATATATCAATTATTGGTCTATAATTTTTTTTATTGTGGATTTAATTGCATCCTTCTCTTAAGTTTAACCTGTTATTAAAAAGCATTTCTTCGATAAGTTTTTGTTGTTTCCTCTCAATATAGAGGGATAATACTGGTAGGTAGACTCCACATCTATTTATTAATAAAACAAAACTTTAAAACGGAGTTAAAACTTTAAAACAGAGTTAAAACTTTTTTAAACTATGGTTGTAACTATTTTCTTTTGATTACGAAAGAGAGATCTAAGAAGAAGAAATCTACATAAAGAGAGTTATAACACCAATTTCATATATTTCTAAGAAATTGGTTTTGTACCGAAAAAAATAAATAATACCTTTTCTGCATGTCTTCAACTTCTGGGATGGCTAAGTGCACATATATTTTTGTTGCTTATGTAGTGGATAGAGAATACAATCCTGAATATTAAATAAATTGATGATTAATTAATAAATATATATTTCATAATAAATTGATGGTATTATTTGAAATAACTTTTGGCATGACTTACTATCAAATTTCTCTACCAATATAGAGGTGATTATAAGAACGATATATTTGTTTGTACCCTTTAAGATTTGTTCTTTAATTTGTCGAGCAACATTCCCTCATAGTGTAACTCTTTCTTGGCACCAATTTTCATTTTCTATTAAAATTTTCCTATTAATTGCAGCTTGTTCAGATGTTTGGTGCTTGATTTCTGGCTCTGATATGCTTACCAGTATGCCCATCATATATATCTGCACATTAATGTAATCAAAATAATCTATGGATGGAGTACAAATAAAAATTATAATAAATTCATGAATGATTTTAATAAGTTACATGTATAATAAGTGAGGTCACCGATCATGTTTCCAAGTTCCTTCATTTCAGTTATAATGAATCGTTGCATTGGAATATTTTTGTTGTTTAGGTTTCCATTGTAATTTGTGTATGGTTGGTAAAGTTTAACCTTAGATTTCCTGGAACAGGTCTCCATTTATCTTTGTAAGTTGAGATTGTGAAGTGAGTGATAGTTATCAGACCATGTTCTTTAAGTTTTCCATGTGATGTTTGAAGTGATCTTTGGAAAGGATATGTATTTTTTTTCCCATGTTCATTTTTTAGTTAGTTGTTGCTAAGCACAAATGTGTAAGTCAGCAAGTATAAGGTAAACAAATACTTAAGGGATTATCATTCTCCCATCCGGAAGGTGTAAAAATAATCTTTCTTTATGTAATTCTCAAAGCCAGATAATAAATTTTTCAAAGTCACGTAACGTAACAAAACAAACTAATTTGTGTTGATATATCCCACAAATTAAAGGGTATTCTCTATCTTCAATAATTCGATGATACAAAATATTCTCTATTTTTTGTTTAATTTTGAAACTCTCATGACACAACGGTTTGTGAAACCTATTATTAGTGAACTATGTTTAGTTGATTTGAATATGGGGCTCTTATGTTGGAATTTGAATTTAGTTCCTTGGTTACGGTAGTTAGTTAATATACGAGATTGAAGAACTTTCTATGATCTTTCTGGGTTAGGAATTACTTGTAATATAATTCAGTGATTAGTTGAAAACAGATATAAAATTTGAGTGGCCAAGTGTAGTTTAATCTAATTGAAGATGTATAAAGGTTATAGAATGAGTTTGATGCTAAATAGAACATACTGGTTGTATACTTGAGTCCCAATATTCAGTGTCTGAGTTGGCGAGAGCCTCCATTATTATGTGATAAACCTTTGTTGTTATGGGACTTAAAATTCTCGTAGGAAATCCAAGATCGAAAGGGAGTGGCTGTGTAACACTTCCATAAGAAAAAACAGAGAAGAAGAGTCCAAATGTTATATTTTCTTCTCCTATAACGTATAATAGAGGCTCAAAAACCTCATAGCAACCAATTAATTCGAAATTGCCACAAAATATGAAACACATGTATTTGTTCAAAGCAAGATGGATATAGATTAAACTTACAATTATTTAACAAAATAAACAGTTTCAAGTTCTTACATGGATGGATTTAAATATATCTACTTACATATTGGATTAGTATTATCTCAGGTTTTTATTAATTTGCAAGATAAAAACCTGCATAACATAATAGAAGTATTCTGTAAGAAACCATTCCAGTACCAACTGCAGAAGGAAAAACGAACTACGGACTATCAATATTACTTCAGTCTATGCATGTTATATATTAGTGAATCGCTTGCTGTGACCATTTCATCCATTTTAAACTCTGCAAAATAGTCACTAAGAATGACTAAGTGTATATGTTGGCTTAATGTGTGTTTGGTCTTGAACTTCAAATGTGAAATTACTTGGATGCATGACCTAGTGGTGGAACTCGATATCCGCACGATAAGCTAGCAAAAGATTCTGAAATTTCTCCAATTAAAGGCCAGCAAGACAAGCTAGAATTGTCAATCCTTACTAACCTAGTGTTTATTGGAGCCTATTTGTATCTCGAATACCCTGAAGTAGTACAGTAAGTACAATCCGAACATCAGTTCTGGCGTAGATGAAAACACAAAGACCGACACAATTAGCTTCCAGATTTTAAGCTTTTTGAAACTATCCTGTAAGAAAAAATGAAATGCATTTGGTCATACTACTGAAATTTTCCAATCTGCACATGAAAATCATGATACTCACAAATATAATTCAGTTTTTATAAAACAGAAACAATAAAAGGATTTAGTTTAGCATGGCCTAAGGACTTAGATAATGATCAATTAGGTGTGAAGAAATGGTGTTTCTGAACTGCTGCCTTATTGTATGGTATTTTACAATGATTTCACCGAGTCATCCATCTAGGTATACAATGTAAGACAGTAATGAACCATGAGGTATTTGTATATTATGTTCAACCTTCCGAGTACCCAAGAACCAATGTTTCTTGATTGTACAATAAGTGGTTACTTACTTCAAGTATTCTCCATCATATCCCCCAGCAACATCAATTGTATCATTGAGCTCAGCTACAACACCAATTTTATCAGCTGACGTTCTCTCTACGATACAATATGCTTTTCTTAATATGATATACAACAATGGAAAGGTTATAAATCTCAGAATTATCTAATAATACTCAATAATAATCATTAACAAACAGAAAAATGCTTTCATTTGACTCAGAGTGAGCGTAGGCCATAGAAAGAAGGTGATACACTCAGCTATCCCTTGTTACATCATACTGTATTAATGCACCAACAAATTTCCTTGGCTGAGAAATGAGGTAGGTTTTCTTAATGTATGGTATCAAATTGAGGAAGAAGGAACTTAAGAATATGAGACTTTACTTTCTATGTTTCGTTTCTTTATTCAAGCTATTGTTACCGGCAGGTCCTCTATAGAAGCTGGCTGATCACCCTTCTGAACCTGTGAACAACAATATACCTAGGCATATGTACCAACTGTTGTTGCAGAAAATTGAGAGTGCATTTTCATGACGGCAAACTAATAAGATCTACCTTCAAAGGCAATAGACAGAGTTCAATATACTTCTCTACTTTAAAATTTATCATCCATATTCATTTCTTGTATATAATCTCACACTGTGATCATTAACATCTAGTTCATCATTTCCTATTCCTACAATTTTGCAATTCATCAACAAAGTTTGAAGTCATTTCCTACATACACATCTAATTACAGGAAAATATTAAAATTCATAATGAGATAATGCTCGTACTTTGTTCATATAAGAGGAAGTAGAGAATTTACATGCATCTTACATATTACAAATAAACAATATATACAGAATCAAAGTCATGAGCAACTTCACCTTTGAAAATAGAGTGTAGAGCTCTTGAAAGTTTATTAAAACTCCATTGAGGGACCTTGTAGCCAAGCAAATGTCAACAATTATAAAGGTGAACTATTGTGGAATGAAGAAGAACTGACAATAGAGGGAACTGGTCAACTGAATGGTAAACGAAATGGTGGTGGCATAAACTGAAAAAAAAAAAAGAGAGTACATAAATATTATACCATGATTGGTTTTTAGTCCTTTTACACACATTTACTTGTATTACAAAAATAACATGCAAATACAACCAAGAATTGAATTCCAACATTTATAGGCTAAAAAGTAAAAGATAAAACACCGGCAAACTTAATGTAACAAACTTGGACATGCATTATGCATATATCTTCAACATTTGAAGGGTCCAGCTTCTCTACATCAATAGTAGCATATCCATGCTGCAAAAATTTAGTCAATGTTAATCTCTGCAGCTTAGATTAAAAGTACTCAAAGATTCGCAGCTTAGTATGGTAGGATAGTGCAAGTTTTGAATTCTTGATTGTTGTCAAAAAGGTGCAGCGAGAAGAAACAAAGCCCTAGATAGAAAGATATACACCAAAAGAGTTTAAGCAAATATTGTACATGAATTATTTCCCTGTTAGTGCAATATCACAGGCTGCTGAGGCCAAACTCATATTCCTGCATCAAAAAATATTAATATAAGAAAACATCTCCAACCACAACAATCAATAAGCATGGGTGCACATATCAATATCAAAAGATGGTATCCATGTGAAGTTGTGGGATGATCCAATTGCTAAGTAAATTGCAGTAACAACAAAACTATCTGACACTTTGTTCTCCTTCAAATATCATTGGAGTTCTCTCAAAATATGAGATTTTTTAGCAAACAACCATTATTCTTAGCCATATACTATGATTTATAAATATTACTATATTTATCATATTGTAGACAATCGACAATAGTTACTGTAAGCCAATAGACTCCTTAATAATCTAAGTATGGAACAAAAATCAAAGAAAATAGTGGTTACCAGTCTCTTCTAAAATCTTTACATGGAACCATACCCTCAAGTTGAGCACATTTGAAGTAAGCTAGCTGTAGCAATATGCCTAATTGAATTCTTTAATAAACCTCATGAAAATCAACACCACATATACAGTAGCAATATCCTTAATCAAATTAGAAGCAGAAGAATCAGCCGAATGAATCAAACCATGCTCAATATCAACAAATTCCAATACTGCCTCTGAATCCAAATGTTACTGCGCCATCACCAGATAACACTGCAATACAAATGCCAAAGAGGAGAGTTAATGCAAATAATGCAAAATCTAAGAAAATACAGATCAATTTTTTTCAATAAGTCAGTCATATTTAAGCAGAAAACATCAAACTTATCCATGGCTTTACACAGACTTGATGGCATTGATGCTCAAGCTGCTCCTGCAGCTGATTGATTGTGTATTATGATTATAAACACATGGTAATTCATGTAAGTCAAAAAGAATCTCCTTCATCTAAAGACATTAATGAAAGTAACACCATTAGGATCAATAATAATGATCTCGACTACGATGTTAGTCTCATCTTCCACAGTTTTGGTTGTTTTGTTCCCCGCATATTACATAAAGTATCATCTGAGCTACCCCAGTATTTGATATGTGGTCGTTTGATTCTTAAGAAAACTAGCATAAAACAAAATAAACAAACAAAATCCAATTGATTAATGTATACAAAAACATTAACTCAGAATACAAATTTACCCAATGAAATCAAAAAAATTACCTTGAAACAATGTCCAAGAACTGTTGTTGCTGCGTTGTAACTGTTAAAAGTGGGCTAGAGATTCTTCTAACGGGTCTTCTATCAAAGTGTTTGGTAATGACTCCTGAACTGGGGTTTCTATCATGTTGACGGTCTCTAAGGTGAGGTCATCAAGCTCAGGTGGTTGATTACTAATGTTGAAGATATTCAGCTCAATAGTCATGTTACCAAAAGACAAGTTCATAACACCGTTACGACAGTTAATGATCGCGTTAGATGTTGCTAAGAACGGGCGACCTAGTATAACTGGTATATGATTCTCTGGATCAGGCACAGGTCTGGTATCAAGCACAACAAAGTCCACTGGATAAATAAATTTATCCACTTCAATCAAAACATCCTCTATGATACCACGAGGAGTTTTCACAGACCTATCAGCTAACTGCAATGTCATCTGAGTCGGTTTCAACTCGCCTAGTCCTAGCTGAAGGTACACATGGTATGGCAGTAAGTTCACACTGGCTCCTAAATCGAGTAAAGCTCTTTCTACACGGTAGTTTCCTATCGTGCAAGCAATGGTTGGGGAACCTGGGTCTTTGTACTTAAGGGCCGTACTACTCTGTATAATTGAACTTACATGACTAGCTAGAAAAGCTTTTTTATGTACGCTAAGTTTTCGCTTTCGCGTACACATGTCCTTAAGAAACTTGGAGTAAGCAGGAATCTGCCTAATTGCATCTAATAATGGAAGGTTGATAGTGACTTTCTTAAACACTTCCATTATTTCATTAAAATTGGATTCCCTCCTAGTAGGTGCTAACAACCTTGGGTATGGGGCTCTAGGCATGAAATCGGTTCTCTGAGGGTTTGCCTCAGGCTCTTCAGAGGCTTTATCAGTCTCTTCATCTATTGGGTCAGGGTGAACTACAGTTTGTTCACTATTAGGCCTAGTTACCTTGTTATCCACTACCTTACCATTCCTAAGGGTACTAATTGCATTCACATGACTGGATGATTTCTCACCAGTCAACATTCCATTGGATCCTCTAGGATTTGGTTCGGGTTGACTAGGGAACCTACCAAGTTCTCGCTCTCTCAGAGCCACAGCAATGTCACTGACTTGGGTTTGTAAACTAGAGATAGCTTTTTCCAAGTTATGGAATCTCTGCTCATTCTTTTCGTCATTGCTGGGATGAGTTGGACCAGCCGAATTCTTATAACTGAAGCCTGGAGGACCTTTAGCATTACTAAACTGACCTTGATCCTGGCCTTTCGACCAGGAAAGGTTTGGATGGTTTCTCCAGCCAGGGTTATAAGATTCCGAATATGGGTCGAACTTTCTCTGGTTATCAAATCTAGTGTTATTATAAAGAGCAAAAGCCTGCTCTTCGAATTGGTTGGGTTCTGAACTACTAGCTTGATTCATTTCGACCAGTTCTAGCCTTCTAGATAAGGCTTCTATTTGGGCCTTTGAATCGAAAGATCCTTCTACCCTATTAACATTTCCTCTTCCTAGAAGAATTGTTCTTTTCGGCTCTCTACTGCTCTCCCACTGCTGGGTCTTCTCGGCGATGTCCCTCAGAAGTTTCATCGCCTCAGCAGGAGTCTTACTGTCGAACCCTCCGGTTGACAAAGACTCGACCAAGGTTATAGATGCATAATCTAAACCGTCATAGAGGATTTGAACTAGCCTTAATTCCTCTATTCCGTGGTCTGGGCATTGGGACAATAAGTCATTGAACCTCTCTACATACACATACAGAGATTCTCCCTCTAGCTGGGAAAACGTGCATATTTTCTGCCTAACAGACGAAATTTTGTTCCTAGGAAAGAACTTCTGAATAAATGCTGAAGTAAGTTGGGCAAAAGATTCAATTGACTGAGGAGCCAAGCTATACAGCCACGACTTGGCTTTATCTCTTAGTGAGAAGGGAAATAGTCTAAGTTTAATAGACTCGTCATTCAAGTCTCTAATTCTGATTGTGCTACATATTTCCTCGAATTCCCTAACATGAAAATAGGGATTTTCGTTTTCTCTTCCTAAGAATGATGGGAGCATCTGGATAATCCCTGGTTTCAGTTCATAGCTCGCTTCAGTAGCGGCTAACTTGATGCAAGATGGACGTGAAGTCCGGGTTGGATTCAACAAATCCTTCAGAGACGTCATTGCTGACACAGTCTCGGGAGTGACTAGTTCACTCTCAGTTGGGTTCTCAAGGTCAAGATGAACTACAAGTCTTCCACTGATTAACCTACCTTGAGAGTCTCTATTCCAAGTTCGCCTTAAGGGCGTTCTTGGCATGCAAAAATTAAATCAAACACAATCGTGCCCTGACTCAACCAAATCAAACCTAAATCTAGCAAACAACAAGCATGATGGTTCCACTTAGATTGTTTCTAGACCAGCTTTTATTCTTTCAGAAGGCAACTGGTTACAATTTTAGCGAATCTCTCTGAGCGATCCGAGTTAAATCAAGTTGAAGAGAAACAGGAGAAGCTCAATGGAGCTTTGATACCCCTATCTCTTTGGCAACGCTTCCCTGGGTTACAGGGCGGCTCTAATCAACTTTAATCTAATCTTCCTGCTTTTTGAGTTAAGCTAATAAGGAAACCAATACAGTCCTTCCAACCGATTTTCCTATAAGCTCGTTACCTTATCGGTCTCTTTCTAGTCAATATTTTAAGCTTAGGTTCGTGTAGGTTTCGTTTTCCTAAGGCGGGCAAGAAGGAGACGGTGATGAAATCCGAAACCTTATCTTGTATGGCCAGGCCTTTCCCTTTACTATGCAGAAATTAAGTTCCGTATTCAATCCTCAGCATATATGCATACAAAGGCGTCCAGAAAACCCACTGACAGGAGATTCGTGGGTTGATCGAAATTTACCTCCCGTTCTAGACGGGCGACGAACCGTTGAAGTCGACTCGGGCCACTAATATCCTTTTTAATAGTGTGCGAACCCGAGGGGCCGAGACAATATCGTAATTGTCGTCCGTCCCTGCACACAGTTTGATATTTAAAATTACCCTTCCGTAGGGTTTAAAAATAATAAAAAGTTCAAAGTCCAAAAATAATGTCCAAAAGTGTCCGAAAATAAAAGAAAAATTACAAAAATAATTAAAACCCTAATACAATTTTCTAAATTAATTAAAACTAATTAAAATAAACTAAAAATCTAATTAAGAAAAATAAAATAAAATCTTCGATCTTCTTTTTCGTTCTTTAAGCTTTTCCCTTTTTTAATTCCAAGTCTTTAGCTTTAATTCCAAAACTTGGGCGTAATCTCTTTTCGATCCAAAATCGAACCTGTAGTAAAAAGGAAAAATACCAAAAGAAACGTAAAATAGAACAAAGTAAAATAATAAAACTAAAAATAAAAACCTA
>JAJJMC010010050.1:3244840-3259758 GCA_023531435.1 Papaver californicum
GCTACAATCACAGGTAAGGTCTCTGATGGGCCTAACTCATCAAACTCAGTAGTTACTTATTGAGTATCAGTTTCTAATGGAAGTAATTTGTTAAACATGTATCACTCAGGATATCTCCATTTGGAGCACACTTGCTATGGCATTTCAAACACTTGGTGTGGTTTACGGAGATATGGGCACAGGTCCGTTGTATGTATTTGCTGATGTTTTCAGCAAGGTGCCTATAAAAACGGAAGAGGATGTCTTGGGAGCTTTATCGTTAGTTATGTACACGATTTGCACTCCTTCCATTTGCGAAATATGTTTTTATAGTGCTTAAAGCTAATGATAATGGTGAAGGTACGGCGTTTTTAATCTGATCGATTACCTCTCCTATGTACATAGTTGTAACCAAAAAATAATTGTAATTGCAGGCGGCACATTTGCGTTGTATTCGTTGATTTGCAGGTATGCAAAGGTTAATCTGTTGCCAAATCAACAGCCGGCTGATGAACATATTTCGAGTTTTAAGCTCAAACTCCCAACTCCAGAGTTAGAGAGGGCGCTAAACATAAAAGAGAAACTGGAGAGGAAATCATACTTAAAAACTCTTTTATTGCTATTGGTTCTGATGGGAACTTCCATGATTATAGGGGATGGTATTCTCACCCCAGCCATGTCGGGTGTGTTTTTTCGTCATTTTTGCTAGGCATCTCATACTCATCAATGATGGAATTATCGTTCAGCATACTGAAACCAGAAAGTGATATGCTAGTCAATTGGCTAGTTTGTTTAATATATGGTTATTTTCGCTATAACCACTCAGCATAATCTAGTTCTGCGTTTACAAGAGTGCCGCTGAGCCTCAACCATCTTTCCCGATCAAATGTTTTCCTTTCTTTTCTCTTATTCTTGTATATGAACCAGAAGGCATTGATCACATACGCTGCATTCAATCTGGATACTGCTAATCACACAACTCTTTTCTTTTCCAGTAATGTCTGCGGTTAGTGGATTGCAGGGTCAGATTAAGGGATTTGATACAAGTGGGTAAACACATTCTTTTCTTTTAAGTATATGCAATGGAGCTAGTAAGATTTATTAAAGAAAAGTAGTAAATCATGTTTAGGGACAGCAGCTTCATATGAGACTTTTACCCATACTCAAGTCATCGCAGCTAGATACGCCTGTGGCGCTACCAGGAGCTCTAGTAACCAGAGAATTCCAGGCATCTTAACAGACAAATCTTTTTGATCAGCTCTAAATATGTGTATAAGTGTATTAGAGAGTTTACAAAGTACAATTATGACATTTTAATCTAACTCCGAGCAAATTAAGGCGCCTTTCTAAGCACAGGAACTTGCATTAGAAAGCAGTGTAGCCGAGTTCGATTTGGATAGTATTTCAGTTAGGTCAAGTGACAATGCTGGAGTTGTTTCCGTTGCTGGCGAAGCAGGGGAACTTCGTATACCATTCATGCATGATCAAAGAACTGATGGAGGAGAAAGTTCAATTTTTGAAGCCTCTACATCATTAATATTACCATCTAGTATCATGTCATCAGCAGAGGAAGACCCGAGTTTGGAGTATGAACTCTCAGCCCTTCGTGAAGCAATAGAATCAGGATTCAGTTATCTTCTTGCTCGCGGAGACATTAGAGCAAGGAAAGAATCTTGGTTCCTAAAGAAGCTTGTTATAAACTATTTTTACGCCTTCTTAAGAAGGAATTGTAGAGCTGGAGCTGCAAATATGAGTGTGCCCCATATGAATATTCTGCAAGCTGGGATGACATATATGGTCTAATCGCCTATCATAATTACTCTTCAATGTTTGTTCTTGAGCCACTCATATTTGATATATGAACCTTGTCTGCAATTCTTTTACAAGGTAAAGTATTACTCCCTCCGTTTCTGGAAAAGGGTTACTATCACTTTTTTATTTTAGCCTAAAAATATGTCAAATTAAAAAAGTGATCACAACTATTTTCTAAAAACGGAGGTAATATAATACAACATTATTTGATGTAGTTTTTAAAAATCTTTAGAAGATATATAGTCTGCTATGGCGATCACGATTCTCGATCTTAAGAAATTATATCAGATGAAGATACGGAAACAAATGTATGGACA
The DNA here is from genome assembly GCA_023531435.1 of Papaver californicum. Classification (NCBI taxonomy): domain Eukaryota; kingdom Viridiplantae; phylum Streptophyta; class Magnoliopsida; order Ranunculales; family Papaveraceae; genus Papaver; species Papaver californicum. Next base: position 3,246,949 of record JAJJMC010010050.1, read on the forward strand.
TTAAAACTGGAGAAAATTCTTCTCAGATACTGCTGTGAAGAAATGTAGTTTTTTCTTCTTGTAAATGCTGTCCACGAATAACACCACCGTTACTGTTACCACTAGGTGCGGAATCAAAGTGAAGTTGGCTAGGATTTTTAAACTGATGCTGACAGTCCCTAAATTTTAATGCCATCATTTAGCACGTCCATTTTTGTCCAGTACTCCTGTTGTCTACAAACTACTATTAGTGTACCAAGTCCAAAAATTTGGTAAAAACATAGATTAGTTTTCTTTCCTTGTCAAAACACCATCTTCAAATCCAGATGGACTAATGCCAAGTTTGAATCGTATACATCATTTCCTTCGAAAAATGTGCCGGCAATTTTATAACCCATTCAAAGATTTTTTGTCACATCATCACCTTTCATAAACCTCGTTACATCAAAGATCTGTCATAGGGATTTCAAATACAAAAGTTCGATAATATTCCTCCGTAGAGTTTCAGGTTGATGTACTTGTTTTATATGCGTGTCTAGATTTTTTCTTGGTAATTTTTTTTATACATAAATAAATTTCTAAATATTATGAATTAAAAAAAAATTCAACCCAAATCCATTTTAATTTCTTTGTTAAGTGTCATGTACTTATAGTTAACAATTTCACTAACATAAAATGACTCTAGAATCTAGACATTCATATAAGGATGTCTTTTCAAAATTATACCACGTTATCTATATATTGGTGTTAGACACTGAGTGCAGTAAAAGTGTTCTTTGTGATTGTGAGCGTTAGTGTGTGTCCAGGTGACTCAGGTGGTCCACATCTTGTAGTAACACTCTAGTATAAATATGTCTGTAAATCCTTTATGTCTCTCTTGAGAAGAGCAGATCATTTCTAATCAATAATATTCTCTAATATGATATCAGACATGATCCATTTTTAGGGTTTTTATCTTTTCTCTGCAATTGAAGTATTCTCCACAATTTTTAATGGCGAATTCAGATTCATTCTCCACTTTTACACACATTTCTCTCAGTTTTAAACCTCCTTCCAAACTCAATTCAACAAATTATGCTTTATGGAAATCTCAGATTGTTCCCCTCCTTCGTAGTTATGATCTATTCAGATTTTTTGATGGTTCTTTTACTTGTCCAATCAAATACTTGAAATCTACTACCGAATCCTCCTCTGTTTCTCCTGAATCTTCAGATTTTACTACATCAACTGCTGAATTTGTTCTCAATCCAGCGTATATCTCTTGGATAAATCAAGATCAGGCTATTTTTTCTTGGCTACTCTCTGCTTTAACAGATGAATGTGGTATTCAGGTTCTTCGTTGTAAAACTTCAAATGATGTTTGGAGTACTTTGGAGAGTGATTATAATGCTACAGTTCAATCCAGATTGATGCATCTCAAATCAGATCTACATAATCTCAAGAAATGTGATGATTCCATAATTGTTTTCTTCAACAAGGCTAGATCCTTGTCTCATCAGTTAGCTCAAGATCAGTACCTGATGAAGATTTGGTTTATCATATTTTATATGGATTGCCTTCTGAATACAATTTTCATTTGTCACATCCATCAATACTCGACAGTTGAAGAAATATGATCCTATCACATCTACAAAGCTTCTTGGTTTGCTTCTTGCTGAGGAATCTATAATGATTTCCACTGATAATCCTGATCTTTCAACGGCATCAACAAATGTTGTCCATCCACAATCTGTTACCCATTCTCAAGATTCAATCTATTTTTATCTTGGATTTTCTCCTTCAGGTTATTCTTCTCAAAATGATTGGAGTCCTAATTTCAGAACCAATTTTCGTCCTCCTGTTCGTGGAAACTTTCGTGGTGGAAGATTTAATTCTCGTGGAGGTTTCCGTGGTGGTCGAACAAATCGTGGTGGTGGTAAAGTTTTCAATTCTAAATTTTATCCACCAAATCCTAGGTATGACTATTACATATGCTGTCAAATATGTAGAAAACCTGGACAATCTGCTGTTGAATTTCGCTTTCGCTTTGAGAGACCTAGTTATGATCAACCAATTCAAGCTCACCATGCTTATGCAGAGGAATACTATAATGATTATGATGATTCTTGGTTTCCAGAACCAGAGGCTTATGCAGCTTATCAGGATGACTATAAATCTTTAAGAAGTTGGGTACCAGATTCAGGAGCTACACATCACATCACCTCTGATCTTGGAAATCTCAACTTACATTCTCCATATGAAGGATCTGATCGTGTCAAAGTCGGCAATGGCTCAGGTTTGCCTATTGAACATATTGGTTCTGCTTCTTTTTCTTCTCTTACCACTACTTTAACCCTATCCAATGTGCTTCATGTTCCATCTATCACTAAGAATTTGCTATCTGTGCATCAATTTGCGAGGATAATAACCGTTTCTTTGAGTTTTATCCTTTTGCTTTTATATCAAGGACATAGCTACTAAACAAGAATTACTTAGAGATGGTATGCAAAATGGCTTGTATGATCTTAACTTTGATTCTTCTTCATTCAAGACTGTTTTTAATGTTGAACTTAGCACTTCAACAGATTGGCACTATAGGCTTTGTCATCCATCTTTTAGGACTCTCAAGCATGTTTTATCTACCATACATGATTCTTTATCTTCACATTTAGACAAATCTGTTTATACTGACTCTCAACTAGCCAAGTCTCATGCACTACCATTTCCACCTGCTTCTACTTCTGTGCATGGACCATTAGATTTAGTTCATTCAGATAATTGGATTTCTTCTGTTTGTTCTACAGAGATGTACCCCAATATTTGCAATCTTGTGGTATTACTCACAGAGTATCATGTCCACACACTCATCAGCAAAATGGTGCAGCAGAGAGAAATCATAGGCATATTGTAGATACTGGATTAGCCCTTTTGAGTCATGCTTCCCTGCCACTCACTTTCTAGCCTTATGCCTTTGAGACAACCAATTACATTATCAATAGATTTCCTTCTTCGGTTCTCAAGAGCAAAACTCCACTTGAAACTCTTTTTCATTTTATACCTGATTACTCATTCTTTAAAATTTGTAAGTGTTCTTGTTTTCTCTACATTAGACCATACAATGCTTACAAACTTGAGAATAGATCTGTCAAATGCATTTTCTTGGGTTATAGTCTAATGCATAAGGGATATATGTGTCTCAATCCTCATACAAACAAGATTATTATCTCCACGCATGTGACTTTTGATGAATCTGAATTTCCCTACCCAAGCATGTTTTCTACACCTTCATCTTCTTAGTCAACTACCACTTCCATTGGTTCTTTGCCACCCTATGTGCATCAACCTCCCATTTCAACTACACCAGACACATCTTCTATTTTCTTACCGTCTGATTTTCCTCCATTACCAAGTTCAACATCTGTCATTCCTCCCACTTCTTCTACACATGATATGGTGACCAGATCCAAAAGTGGTATTGTTAAACCTAAACTTTATGCAGCTACTGCTGACTCAAATGATTCAGATTACACTGATCTTCTTACTCCAACCACATTTGCAAATGCTTGCAAACACCCTAAATGGAAAGTTGCAATGGATAAAGAGGTTGATGCATTGGAACAAAATGAAACTTCGATTAAGGTACCTAGAAATTCTTCTCAGAATATTGTAGGGTGTAAATGGTTCTTTAGAATTAAGAAAAGAGCCGATGGTACTATTGAGAGATATAAAGCAAGGTTGGTGGCTAAAGGATACAATCAGAATGAGGGTATTGATATCATGATATTTTTAACCATTAGGATGATTTTGTCTATTGCTCTTCATAATGGCTGGGATCTTAGGCAATTATATCAAAAATGCTTTCTTGCATGGGAATTTAAGTGAAGAGGTGTATATGATCCAACCTCCAGGATATGTTGATAAATCTTGTCCAACTCATGTTTGTAAGCTCAAAAAAGTCTCTCTATGGCCTTAAGCAGGCCCCTAGGGCCTGGTTTGAAAGATTAGGGACTTTTCTTTCTTCTCAAGGATTTCAGGCATCAAAAACTGACACTTCTTTGTTCTTCAAGGTTACTTCTTATGAATGTTTATATCTGTTAGTGTATGTGGATGACATACTTGTTAAGGAAGTAGATCTGCTTATATTGCTGCTCTTATTGCTTCTTTAGGCACATAATTTGCTATTACAGATTTGGGTCAGTTGTCATATTTCTTAGGGATTGAGGCTACATTTAGTTCTGTTGGTGTGCATTTAAATCAACATCAGTATATTAATTCATTATTAAAAAGAACAAAAATGGATTATGCAAAGTCTGTGCCTACTCCTATGGCTTTACCAACTATTGATGTTCCTGTTACTTCTTCTTTGTTTACTCACACTGCTTTATATAGAAGCATAGTAGGTTCCTTGCAATATGAAACCATTACTAGACCTGACATCTCTTTTGTTGTTAATAAGGCCTGTAAGAAGATGCAGTTCCCAAGTGAGGATGATTAGTCTGGGGTCAAGAGAATCTTAAGGTATCTCAGTGGTACTATTCATCATGGTTCGCAATTTAGAAAGTCTTCTGCATTACCTATACAGGCTTATTGTGATGCTGACTGGGCTAGTGATTCACTTGACAGGAGGTCAACTAGTGGAATTGATATTTTTCTTGGTCCCAACCTTATTTCTAGGTGTTCTAGAAAACAGAAGTCTGTCTCCAGATCAAGTACATAATCAAAATATAGAACTTAAGATGATGCTACATCTGAAGTGTTATGGGTTCAATCTTTATTATCTGAATTGAGTTTCTCTACTTCTCCTCCTCCTGTTCTTTGGTGTGATAATCTCAGTGCTACCTACCTTACTAAGAATCCAATCTTTCACAATCGTATGAAACATATAGAAATTGCCTTTCATTTTGTCAGCGAGATGGTTGCTGCGAAGAAACTGCTTGTTAGGCACATCTGTACTGAGGATCAAAGGGCTGATATTCTTACTAAACCTTTGTCTCCTACTAGGTTCATCTTATTACGGTCTAAGCTCAGTGTCTACCCTCCTACTCAGACTCTGGGCTTGGGGGGGTGGGTGGGGATGTTAGACAATGAGTGTAATAAAAGTGTTATTTGTAATTGTGAGCGTTAGTGTGTGCATCCAGGTGGCTCAGGTGGTCCACATCCTGTAATAACACTTTAGTATAAATATGTCTGTAAATCCTTTTTGTCTCTCTTGAGAAAAGAGCAGATCATTTCTAATCAATAATATTCTATAATAATTAGTTAATTTTTTTTAATAACTTCATTAAAATAATATTTTTTTTGTCCTGATTTTGGTCAGTGTGCTGAATTAATTAATCATCTAATTTTTATACAAAATTTAAGTTCTAACAGGACCTAACTAATATACTCCCGCATTCCATTTTAGATGAATGTTTATGTTTTTTTTTCTAGTTCTGTAATACTTGAAAGTTTTTATATTTTTCCATAAAACTTTCAACAACATCCTTATATTTTGTCTTGGAACTATACGTTTTTATTTCTAATATAATAATAGTATTTAATGTTTGCATATATTTATCTTGATTACCGATGAAATTTTTGATACCTTTTTCCATTCTTCAAACTGCGTGAAATACTCTAAACTTTCATCTAAATTGGAATCGAGGGAATATAGATTAATAATAATTATAGTAGCCATATGTTATGGTGCCTTATTAAACTTGGATTGGAGTTACTGTATCCACACAATGTTTTTTTAAATTTATTTTTTTAATAACAAAATGAATTTATTAATTAAGATTTCATAATATTTTGGCCTGTTGCCAAAAGACTACAAACAATAACTGTAAATTATTAGAACACTTCATACCAGTTGTAGATTCTCTAACTGATTTAGCTATAGCATTTGCAACCTGGTTGTCGTCATGACTAATAAAGGAAAAATTATAAGAACTAAAACTAAAACTAAAACTTAAATGTTTTATTTTCTTCATGATAATTTTATTCTCCCATTATATCAGAAGTATTTCACGGGAAATAGATTTAATGACCATTTTTACATCGGCTTCTATCTGAATTCTTGTTAGATTCTTTTCTTTTGGCTAGACCGGTGCTTCACGAACAACCATACTTTTCCCTGCTTTTGGATTAATGACTTCATTTGCATAGTCTCCTCTAATTCCACCATATTCACCTGTATGATCACAAAGTACAAGGTCAGTGCCAAGTTAATTAGTTAAATAATTAAAAACATCAACATTAATTTTTATAATGTCTTGTAAAGAAGGTTTCCATTCAGATGTTGTTAATATGCTAGGAGATGCAGAAAATGTAATAATATCATGCAAGTGAAGAGCAAGATGATAGTATATTATATGAACTAAATTGTAAGAGATAAGTGATATTCCCTAAAATACAGTTTCAGACATATTTTTCCATATAATTAATCCAAACTTCAATCACGAGAGAATATAACCATTTTTTATCTTTATTAATGTTGCAATCATTTCGGGGAGGTCTGAGAGGCGGTGGTTTATCCTGTGGCGGATGTCAACGGTTCGAGTCCACTTATTTCCAGCTCGTGAACTTAGCCGATACAAAGGTATATGATAGCACCTAATTTTTCCGATTCAACAGTTCGAACTATGATTTATCATTCATGGACGTTGATAAGATACTTCCATTTAGCAGCACCTTAGAATGGCATAGCCTTAAAGTTAACGGCGAGGTTCAAACGAGGAACCAGCTTATAACCCATTCGGTGCTTTCATGATTGAGGAACTAAATCTAACGAACTACGATGAATTACAGCTAAATCGGTGCATGTAATCTGTTGGCGTGGAATTAATTCACATTTTATGTCGAGAACACAAGATGTGAATTTTTTTAGCTTTCGAAATTTATGGGTTTATAGATTGAACGTGTGGCAGTCAAAATGTACTCACATTGGGAGCAACTGCATCAATGTCAATGTAGCATTAGGGCCAGAGAAGTTGGAGTCAGTTGCAGCGGTTGTATGGGCGAAATCAGCTAGAGAGTACTTGTGGAGTTGTCTATTGTGAGAAAATATGGTTAAATTTGGTGTTTTTGGGCTCTAAGGACATGTGTTAGCTTTTGGCCATGAATTGGTATACGGGGAGTATTAGTATGAAAACCAACCAGGAGTATATCAGTTGACAGTTGGTACGTGAATAAGAAATGGCATAAGGTGGATTTTGAATTCACATTTCCCTCTTTGTCCACATGATCCACTTGACTTGGGTATAAGGACAGTTTATATGCACCTCTCAAATTATCAAGTTTCAAAAATGATGAGCCGCTATACATTTTTTAATAATCAAAATGATCTCTTAAATGTTCAAATTTAAGGATTTGCACTGCATGATATAGTCTTAGTCGAACGACAAAGAGTAAGTCGTTAGTGACTTACTCTTTGTCGTTGACGGTAAAGTCTTTATCGCTCGATGGAGACTATGTCTCTAAACAAATATTTTAAATATTTTTTTATTTTTTTCTTGTTTTTTAGTTATTTTAACAAACTTTTATTATACAAGGGACCCACTAAGTATATTATAATATCTAAAACCCCATCAAATATATATAAATATATTTTTTATTATTAAAGGTCTCATAAAATATAATTAAATATATCATTCTACTTAAATTTAATGTGTTTATCATAATGAAAAGATCTATTAATCCATCCACGTGACTGGACAAACCAAACTATTTGGTATGGGTACATAGGACTTAACCTAAGGCAGATTTGGTGTTTCTCTTGGCGGGATTATGAGTAGAAGATGCATGCACTAGCGAGTCACGTGTTAGCTACTATCAAGAGCCATAATGTTTCCTCATTTCTTCGTGTTGCACGTTTTAAAGGGTGGTAAAGGAAATTTATTTCCTACTCTATCCTTTTGGTGGACTAAATATTCACGTGGTGCTACTTTATTTGTGGTAACAAGTGGTCAACCAAGTAATCACAGCATACAAACAGGCAATGCGACATAATTTTGTTTCTCAGAGACATTTGGATATCTTAACGGAATTGGGTTATTTTCTTGATTTGGATGAGCTCATTTTGTGTTATGTCTCTAAGTGATAAAAAAAAGAAGAAGAAGATATTACTAGATATAAATAAGAGAGTTCTGAGCATATTGGTAAATGCATAATTTACATATTTTAAATATCATTTTTTTATATTTATTTGTTAGATTTTATGTGAATTACTGTGTGTTATTATTACTTTTTGTAGTTTATGTGTTTTATTAGGTTACTGACAAGTGCATAATTTACATATTTTGACTATCATTTTCTTATATTTATTTGCTAGATTTTTTGTGAATTATTGTGTGTTATTATTACTTTTGTAGTTATTGTGTTTTATTAGGTTATATCTCTGAAATAAGTGAAATTGAGCTCTACAAGGAAAAATTGCTAAAGACCCAGTGTATGTCATTCAAATACAGTATTTCTACCCTCCATCCTCTAGATTATTGAAAGGCGAAGCCAAAGCAAAAAGAATGAGGTCATTCCGAGTTCGTATGAAGAAGTTATGAGCAAAACCGTGAAACCAACTTGGATTTGTTATCTGTTGGGCCTTATTGGACCTGCGCATGAAGAGAAATAAGGGAAGCGTTTTGGGCTCGCCTTTGACGTGAAAATTAGGGTTTTTGTTGGTTTTTGAGGAAGTTAAGTCTCCTAGTTGGATAAGGAATCGAAAGGAAGTGAAAAAGTTTAATGAGATTAGGTTTTCTGGTTGGATAAGGATTATGAGGAGGTTACCAAAGCCTATATAAAGGGGAAATTTTCACAGATAGAAAACTAGGGTTTAGTTTGCTTTTCAAAAATAGTTTATGATTTTCTTTAATATTTTAATGGCTTTTAAGAAAGCTATGTCTAGCTAAACTCAACCAGTGGGACAATGGAGGAAGCCATATTTCATGAATGAATGGTAACTATTTTTGATTCTTAATGACTTTTGTATTGATTTTAGTTGATTTATGATTTTTCTTAATTAGTTGTGATTTTGTTTGATGGTGTATGCTGGGACTTGAGAGCTTTTGATGCGCCATGTTTGTGATTTACAATTAATGTTTTAGAAATCTACTTTTGGCAAAGAAACATAGTCAATAAAAGAGCTATAATTGTTAAAGAATCATTGTGGAAATCATTCGTGATTTTGGTGGAATCCTGAGTTCCAGTTCTTCCCAATATTATTAAAATCTTTTACTTATTTTCTAGTTTAAATTAAAATTAGGTCTAAAACGAATCTTCACAAGTCTCAGCGAACAAACTATTTTTACCACTTTTCTAAAACGATCAGTTACACCTCTGAAAAAAGTGAAATTGAGCTTTACAAGAAAGAATTGCTAAAGACCCAGTGAAGCCAACGGAGAAAGAACGAAGTCATTCCGAGGTCGTACGAAGAAGTTACAAGTAAAAAAAGAACTAAGGATAAAATAGTCATTTTAAGGGGAACTACTATTGGCACCCAGTCATACGCTAAGGGCAGAAACGTTTTAAGGGATCATGAAAGGCACCTGCATTATTATTATGGGCTGCCTAATATTTGAATTGTGTTTACAGCACCCACTCGATTGATAAGGGCCACCTTCTCATTCCTTATGGTTTCGAACAAAGACACTAGGGGACTGCGTTTGATGATGATCGTGGCCGAGTCGTGGTGGAGAATCAATGTGGGGAAATGTGATGGATTTGATCGATGGTTGAATGCTTGGTTTTCTGTAATGGAGTCGAGCCTGACAGTTGACTAAATGGGAAGTCAGTGATGCTCGGTGATGAGCAGAAACTTGATGGTGGTGATTCTGTGATAGTCGATGGTGGTTGCTGGAGGCAGTGAAAAGTGGAGTTTCGGTAATTGAGATCGATGGTGATGAAGTTGGATAGAGATTGAGATGGAAGGTGTATGGGGCTGTTGAGTTGAGCTTAGAAGTGAGCTGTGATAAGACAGTGACTTGTTGGTGGTATTTTAGATAGAGAAGAGTGTCTCGAGTCTGCCGTGGGTCTAAACGAGAACAGACGAGAAAAAAGAAATAAGAGAAATAACATGGTGGTTAGAGTCTGTTGTGGTAGCATCTAGCCATGGTATGAAGGGTGAATATAAAAGTTTTTTGAAGCTGAGAAGAGTTTCAGTTAGATACGAAAAACATGGTTTCGACGGATAACAAATCGAATTGTGGCGTATGAGATAATTAAGGAAGGAATCCGGGTTTCCTTTGGAAAGTTAACCTGTCGGTGGTCCGGTGAAGATATGGATTACTTATTTAGAGTTTGATTCAATTTAAAATTATAAGAAGAGACGGTCATCACTTCTCTGTATAAAGGCTAGAGCTTCCGAGGTAAAATACACAACTTCAGACGGACAGACAAAAGACGCAGAGTACTTTGACGCTGAAGTCGGAGAAGCCATGAACAGTAGAGAAGGGTTTAACTATTTCTTTTTTCGTTTTCGAGAAAATCATGTCAAGCTAGATCTCTGTGTTAGGGTAAAAGGATGAACTTGTAGTATTAATTTTCTTGTGTTTCAAAACTAGGGTTTTCAACTGCTAAAGCTTAAATGATAATGTTTTGTCTCTCTTTCGATGTTTTATCTTTCTCGATGGTTTTTCATATTCTATGCCATGTATAGTTCATTGTTTGATTTGTAGAAGAACTCGTTGAACCTTTCGCGATAATCGTTTTATGAATATTCTTTAACTATTTATGCCTCGTATACTTAGTACTTCGAAATTTTACTTTAGGTTGAGAAAAAACAATTCTTTTTGAAAATTCTTTTCTTCGATTCTTAAACGAAATATCTTCCGTGCATTAGTAGCTAGATTTGCTATTTTGTACGAGTAAAATCAATACCCTTTGTGATGAACGCAAGTAAACCCTAATCTACAACGGATTCCTACTCTTTTCTATTTATTGATTTCAATCTTTATTAAATAGTTTTAATTCATTCATAAGTTTAATTTTTTACAAAAATCGGAAAACATCTTTTGACCTGAAAGTTATTTGAATTAATTAGTATAAGTAATACACACTTCTCGTGAGAACGAACCGTATTTGCTTTTGTTTACATCTTTCGGCCCTGTGCGCTTGCGGTAAAACAAAGTCGGTTTTCCGACGCATCACAGACTCAGTGGAGCCGACATCAATATTAGTCTTAGGTTTATTTTATTTTCCTTTTTATTTTGGTAGTTTTTTTCTTGGTAATGGATAATTAGTTTTCTCTACTAGGATCTTATAAGAAGCCCTATTATTGGACGATCAGATGGAGTTATTCTATAGGCTTACTATGGGAGCTAAAATGTAGTGATTTTTTAGCAACTTCTTAAAATTCACTTTTCTTCTAATTATTTTCTAATATCTCCAAATGTATACCTCATTTCTTCAAATTGGAGTGAACATAATAAAATTAAATACTAAAGTTAATGTTTACTTTTAAAAGAACCCTCAATTGGGGCATACTCTCACAAATTGGGGGATACTCACGGTTACATGGGGTTGGGTTTTGGCTAAAGTTTTTTTTTTTTTAATGATAAAATATCAATACTTCCCTTTACACTAATAAAAATAAAAATAAAACCTAATAAATGTTAATTTGGTACCCTTTCATTTTAGGTTTCATTTTGGGGGATCAGCGTCACAATTGGCACGGGTATAAGTTTGAATGCAATACCCACTGTTACTGTCAGTATTGTTTTATGAATGAACGCAAAATAATCAATATTGTTTTTTGGTTGAATTCAATACCGACACATACACATGGTTCTGCAACAAACCTTAGAATCTTTAGGAAGCTGGTCAATTGATGCTGTAATGTGTAATTCATGTAAAATAGACATCTTGCCCAACCAACTTCAACAAACTTTTGTTGCTTAACAACAACTAAGGTCGGCAAAAAGAAAATGATCAGAAAATAAATAAAGAAAACAAAATGTAAACATCATAATGATCAAACCGAAGCAAGAGAATCAACAAACTGATGCCCAACAATCTGGTCGCCCATACATAATCCTATACTAAGAGGAATTTCATTTGTAGGCCTTATATCATAAACAATCTGGAAGCTTTGTTCTTTTAGATCGTAAGAGATATACTTGTATGGTATTAGCAAAACTAAATTCAATGCATCTTTTTCATTCTCTCCAACAAGCAAAACATTAATGCTAAAACAATTTTCTTTTTAACAGTATTCATATACGATCGTAAGAGTAACACTAATAATGTTAATGATGATTAGAGAAAAGATAATGATAAAAATCTAAGTTTAATCTTAATATATTTGGGGGATAATCAAGGGTAATTTAGTCATTATAAAAATTATTTGGATAAGAGGTTCTTCAAATTACTTCATAATTTTTTATTTTATTTTTGGAGTATCCCCCAATTTGTGAGAGTATTCCCCAATTGAAGGTTCTTTTGAAATTTTGCTCAAATAGTCAAATTTTATGTAGTTTAAAAAATAGTGGGATTTTTTTTTTTTACTATAGTAGCAAAAACCTTTTGTCAACAATTTCGATGTTGGTTTCAAATTTCTTCACATCGAACTCAAATTTCTTCAAATTAGAGCCAAAATCTTACAATTGCACTATAAACTAATTGTTTTGGTCTAAAATTTTGCTCAAACTTGATGTACTACAAAAAAATATTAGGAAAAGGAAAAAATCGATATAGTTGGAGAAAGCTTTTAACAACTATTTCGATCTTGATTTTCAAATTCCTCAAATATAACGTAAATTTGTTTGCATTGGAGTCAAAATCTTGTAATTGCACTATAAACTAATTGTAATGTACTCAAAATTAACTACAATCTCTTTACATGGCCAATGGAATTGAAAGAATTAAAAAATAGCAGCAAAA